>JAFIRS010008408.1:0-17375 GCA_018342105.1 Gonioctena quinquepunctata
CATTTCAAGAACAATTTCTCTAATGTGTGGGCAGGAATCCTTGGAGATTATTTTATAGATCCATTCTTCAAACGGAGAGAGATATCGTCATATTCTTGAAGGAAATTTGCCTTTTTTACTGGAAGACTACGAAATGAAATGTGGTTTATGCATGACGGTGTCCCGGCACATTTTAGCATCCAAGCGCGAGAATTTTTAGATCAAACTTTCGGCAACCATTGGATAGGTCGGGGAGGGCCTCAACCATGGCCCCCTAGGTCACCAGACCTTATCAGTTTGGATTTTTACCTGCGGGGACATCTGAAATCCTTAATTCACCAGTCACCTAGCCAAAATGAGGAAGAATTGAGTAATCGAATAATTAACTCTTTTAGAACGATTCAAAATACTCCAGGAATTTTCCAAAGAGTGTGCGAATCAATGAGAAGAAGATTGGATGCGTGCCAGGCAGGAGGTGGATATTTCGAACATTTATTGTGATTCCGATCCAGATTTACATCTACTGTTCCGTTGTTTATTGTTGTTCAAAAATTAGCTTTCAAAATGTTTCTATGTTGAATAAAAAAAAAGTTTTTAAAATTGTTTCACTTTTTGACATACACATGCATCGATTAATTTAAATCAAAATATCGCATAAAAATGATAGAGGAATCGATTTTTCTTCTAGAAAATGTACGCACTAAGATCAAATTTGAATTTCTTATATTAAAAAATCCCCAAATACCAATTTTTGTCCAAATGTCGACATTATTTTAAAAATTATTTACGAAAAACCAAAATAAAAATAAATTTTTAACACCCTATATATAAAAAATGAAGACCTTACGGACCCATGCTTATATGAACTTTTCACCTGATAAATAAGTGAGGAATCATCCTGTGAAATATCGGACACTTACACTGGCCTCTATACAGACATGTGTACTTAGTTGTTTTTTTTTATAAAATCATTAGCAATTTTCAAGTTAGTGATTGAGTAAACAACATAAAAAAACTCCGCTCCTTCAATTTTTTTCAATATATTTTTTTCCCTCAAATGCTTGATTTTTTATTTTTGTCTGAAAATATATTTTCCATTTCAAAATTAGCCGAGGAGTATGGGAAAAATATAGGAAAAATTTCAAACAAAACGAATCATATTTTCTACATTTCTGTTGATGAAACCTTCTCAAACAATGTTTTTTTGTTCAAATAGAGAACTATACCACATTTTTCACAAAGTATGTCCGTATAACCCTTGCAACTTGGATAATTACTCCTGGCCCTTTTCTCTGCATGGACTGGCCAGTGTCCAACTTGATCTTTGCGTACATCTTTTGGGGGTATATATGTTGTACATTACCTCTGTGTCTTTAAGCCTTAAGGGAGGCATGGTGTGTGTGCCTTTTAGCTTCAATAGCTTCTTCCAGACTATTGCTTGGTCTACCTCGTTCGACATGTCTCTTACATTCAACATTACACAAACAGTTTGCCCTTGGCTTCGAAATTTTGACTGAGGTAATATTTATTTTTGTTTTCCACGTAATGTCAAGACTCTTTTGTTGGTACAATAGCCAAGCGTTGACCATAACCAAATCAAGTAAATGAGAAAAAAATATTTTGTGAATTGGTCGGATTTATTTGAGTAACGAATAACGAAGAAATATGAGAAGAAACTTAATGGGGTTTCCAAAGCCATAACGGCAGGTAGAAAATCAGTGTCTCCATTCAAATGGATTCCTCGATGTTTCCAATCCACTTTTCTCTTTTGCGATTTCTTCTTTTTAGACACCAATTCATTCACTGAGGACTGCGGGATAGGTTCGTTCTCATCTTCTGGTTCAACATATTCATCACTCTCCATGAGAGGAAAGAATATCCTCGTCTTGATTCACAGGGATATCACTTATATCTGGTGATATCTGAAAAGTCGCTGTCTGACCAATTTTCCCAAATGTCGGCTAATTCTTTCTCAGTAAGCGGCCTATCTTTATCCGTGTTGATTATAAAAGTTTTACTCCTCAATGCACAATGCTGCAAATCTGCAATAACAATTCCTAATCAATTATTATAATCAAATGCACAATGTTTCAAATCTGCAACAACAATTCCTAATCGATTGTCGTAATCAATTTACTATATATGACATTCGTCTATAATTAGGTTAAAACTACATACCTTTTTGTATATATACATTTTTTTTTAACTGAATAAGTGTAAAACATTCAAGGAGGTGATTCCTCATCGAAAAAAAGATAGGATCTTTCATATAAAGAAACTTCATTGGAGCATCCCTTGTTAAGATACAGCCCCTTAAAGGGGGTACATAAAATTTGTATAATAATTTTTTTCACAAGCACTGAAAAAGTTACAATATTGGAATTAACCTGACGTTTTGTACTACCAAAGACCTTAGCCAGTAATTTATTTGGTTTACCCATGGTTGTAAGGGTGAAAAACGCAACCCCTAAAATTTATTTCCCAAAGTAACTTTTGTCTTTTATTTGTTTACCATTTAAAATTTATTTCCGATAGCCTGTTTCATTCTAAAAAAAATGTCTCTTGGGTTTTGCCCAAAATAAACCAGTAAGCAGCAAAACATTATTTTACGAACAACTACAGAGATACATCGTCATAAATGCGAACTGGATTTATTGTTATTTTGTAGTTAGTACCTGCATTAAACGATTAAAGGGTAATAAACAAAACTAAGTTATTAATAACAAAACACACAACATGTAGAAATCATAGTGAATGTTCAATATGTCTACCTTCAAACATTACGCATGCGTCTAGACGTCGGCGCATTGAGCCACGTATTCGCTCAAATATTCCTGAGTCTCTCTGATTACCCTGCACGCATCGATGATGCGGTTTCTTAAGTCCTCTACATCGCGAACAGGAGTGCGATATACCAAA
The DNA here is from genome assembly GCA_018342105.1 of Gonioctena quinquepunctata. Taxonomy (NCBI): domain Eukaryota; kingdom Metazoa; phylum Arthropoda; class Insecta; order Coleoptera; family Chrysomelidae; genus Gonioctena; species Gonioctena quinquepunctata. The sequence goes on from JAFIRS010008408.1 coordinate 2,899, forward strand.
TGCTGTGAATGGCCCCAAATAGAGAAATCAGAGGATTGAGATCCGGGGATCGAGCGGGCCATTTATGTGGTCCTCCCGACCTATCCACTGATTTGCATATGTTTCAGTTAAATGCTGACGTGCTACTTGACTAAAATGGGCGGGAGCCCCATCATGCATAAAAAACATATCCCCCCTGACGCCCAAAGGAACTTCCTCCAGCAGTACTGGATGCACTTCTCTTAAAAATTGAACGTATGCCTCACCATTTAATCGGGGGAGGTAGAAAATGAGGCCCAATTAAATCATCCCCAAAACTGAGCCACACGTTAAGAGAAAACTGTTCTTGATGGCTAGTTTCGACAATAGCGTGAGGGTTTTCATCAGCCCATATGTGGTAATTATGAAAATTAATAATCTTGTCCCGAGAAAAACTACATTCGTCTGTGAATTCTATCGTCTTCAGAAAGTCACAATTTCTTCTAATCATTTCCAGCATCCAATTGCAAAATTCAAGACGGTTCGGAAAGTCTCGCGGTAACAGTGCCTGTACTCGTTGCAGATGGTAAGGGTATAAGAGTTGTTCCTTTAAAATTGAAATACCGTCATATGATCAACATTTAGCTGGAAAGCAATCTTTCTAGTACTGGTAGTAGGTTGTTCTTCAATCAAATTAAGTACTGCTTCCTCAAGCTGTGGTGTTCGTATTTCTCGATGGCGACCACAATCCTGCGTTCTTTTGTCGAATGAACCATATTCTCGTAATCGTTGATGAAGTCGAGCAAATATTCTATGTGAAGGATGCTCCGTTGAGGATACATTTCAGCATATCTTCTAGAAGCTTCTAACCCATTCCCTGCGACAGACCGTAAACGTAATGCATATCAGCCATTTCCTCATTTGTGTATGCCATTTTATTAACAAGTGAATTATTGAAGTAACAAATTAAGAACAGAACAACAACACACAATTAGTATTAATTCAATTTCGAAAATTCCCAAACTGACAGCGTCATACCAATTTAATTGTCACTATCGCTAATAGCGACCTACTAGATAGATTAGTTTCGTATTTTCGCATTTATGACGATGTATCTCTGTAGTTGTTCGTAAAATAATGTTTTGCTGCTTACTGGTTTATTTTGGGCAAAAAACCCAAGAGACATTTTTTGTTTAGAATGAAACAGGCTATCGGAAATAAATTTTTAAATGGTAAACAAATAATAAGACAAAAGTTACATTGGAAATAAATTTTAGGGGTTGCGTTTTCACCTTACAACCATGGGGTAAACCAAATAAATTACTGGCTAAGTGTCTTTTTGGTAGTACAAAACGTCAGGTTAATTTCAATATTGTAACTTTTCAGTGCTTGTGAAAAATTGTTATACAAATTTTATGTACCCCCCTTTAAGGGGCTGTATCTTAACAAGGGATGCTCCAATGAAGTTTCTTTATATGAAAGATCCTATCTTTTTTTCGATGAGGAATCACCTCCTTGAATGTTTTACACTTATTCAGTTACACCCTGTATATATATATATATATATATATATATATATATATATATATATATATATATTAAGTGATTGGTATTTGGGTTATGCAGCAGGCCAATAAGTGTACTCTTTTACACGGATTCCAAGCTTTCGATAATATTTATTATCATCATCAGGGATGCTACAAAATAGGAAGAACATAGGAATATATAATAGAAAACAAGACATTCATAACTTCAGTGTAAGTGAGGTTATGCGGCGATGATGTTAAAATCATATATAAGTTATATGAACAAAACTGTGTATACAACTCAGAGATCAACTACAATCCACATTACATACGTTAACAATGTATTCTTATGTTGAGATTATGAATCGTGTTTAATTTGAAAGGTTGTCAACTAGACATGTGAATGGATGAATTCTCAAATAGACTGACACAACAGATATAGACCACTGGAATTAGTATTACCAAGTGAAATTTCAACGGCATGGAATATTTCCATATATAGATCCAAATAAAAGTTTATTGACTATTGAGAATTTAGATGTGTGAATATGGGATGATGTGCATTGAAATAATCAAACTATGTTATTAGCATTCATGGGAGTAATCTGCTGATTCTCCCTCACATTAGGATTGTCTACAAAAATTAAATAAGAGTAAATCTCACTCAAATGATTTAAATCTGTTTTTTTATTTAGAGGATTTTCTGTCTGTGAAATTATTTAATTTTTGTAGACAATCCTAATGTGAGGGAGAATCAGCAGATTACTCCCATGAATGCTAATAACATAGTTTGGTTATTTCAATGCACATCATCCTATATTCACACATCTAAATTCTCAATAATCAATAAACTTTATGAGTCTATATATGATATTCCATGCCCTGTAATTTCACTGATCTATGTCTAATCTGTTCATCTATTGAAATTCATCCATTCTGTTGTAACCCCTATCAAATACGATTCATAATTCTCAACATAAAACATTGTTAACGTATGTAATATGATATTGATTCCGAGTTATCACAGTTTTTTCATATAACTTTATATATATTTTACTCATCGCCATATCACTTTCACTTGATAAGTCTTGTTTTTCTATTATTCTATGTGTCTTCATTTGAGCATCCCTGATGATGTAATAAATATTATCGAACGACCGTGTAAATATGCCTGTCTAACCAATACTAATCACTAATTCATTCAGTCAGCAAATAAAACTACAAATTCTATATATATAATATTTTGCCCCTATACTCTTACTTCCAAATGTCACTTGTAACTGAATCATTAATTCTAAAATACACAGCACCATCTATGACCTGAATATCAGACTGTATAAGTCTAATGGAATCGTTGTAAATATGCTACGCTATACCATATAATAACCATCACGTATTTTAAGCCCAGTAGACTAGTCGAGAAGTGAGTTTCCTGCGAAAAATAGTTCCAAGTCTCCAAAAAATATAAGCAAAAGCTCATTCGATTCGGGATGCAATTCTGAAAAACACTTTTTTTTGTTGCTGACGAAAATTGCAATTTTTATTAACAAAAATCAAAAACAAAAAAAGGGGGTTTAGTTTTTTGGAAATAACTCGAAAACTATAAGCGATAGCGATAATCGGGAAATAGATACTTAAAGAAGAGGAAATTTTCAATGAAACTCTATCTCCATTATCAATAATTTAAAGCTGCCGTCTCTAAAGAGAGTACACCACATAAATAATTTTTTTATAGTATTAAATATCAATAAAAAAATATGGTATGTTTTTAACACTTGAAAGAACAAGGTCCCGTTGGAAAAATATAGGTTTATTTTTCAACAAGTTAGGCATTTGTTAATTTGTCCTTATTTTTCAGACCTCGGTGAAAATAAAAAACGCCACAAATGTTTAAATAATACCTCTGAAAATGTTTCGCTCATTGGAGCCCTTCTTATAATATACTTAACAAGATCACGTTATGAAAGTTTTCAAAAGTTGTTTATTTTGTTTATTATAATTTTTTAAATTTAACAAAAAATTTAAAATAAAAAAAAATTGTTTTTTGTTTTGTGTTTTTCATTAAAAAGGATTTAATAATATCCAAAAAAAAATTTTTGAACTTTTATTTATAAATTGTTTATGAACAAATTTATTATTATTTTGAAAAAAAAAGCCATTTTGTTGTCTAGAAAATATAATTTAAAAAAAATTTTTTTTTTTTAGAAAACATCTTATTATTTATAATAGTTTTTTTTTATATTTCCATTATTTAAATGATTAGTTGAGAATTTTTCATTTTTCAAAAATAATAATTGGCATTTCTCAGTAGAATAATAAAAAAATAAAAAAAGATTAAAAATATAATTGTTTATTTAGTTAACAATTTGTTATAAACAAATTCCAAATCTCATTTTTTTTTCTGAAACTACTAAATATTACAAAAACAACCATATGCAAGTGTCGATTTTTTTTTTACGTTTTTTATAGGTTTCTCTATGGTTATATGGTTTGTTTATGTAATTTTTTGTAGTTTCAGAAAAAAAAATAATTAGATTAAGAACATTTTCATAAAAAATTGTTAACTTAATAAACAATTACATTTTTCATATTTTTTTTTATTTTTCGTTATTCTATTAGAAATGCCCAATTATATTTTTTAAAAAAAAAAATTAAAATTAAAACTAATATAAATAATGAAATTTTTTTATTATTATAATTTTTTTTATAAATCATACTTTCTAGACTACAAAATGGCCAAGGTATATATTTTTTAAATAATAAATTTGTTTATAAACAAATGTCCTAAAAAATTTTTTGGAAATTTATTGAATGCTTTCGTTTGGTGCAAAAACAGAAATAGCAAAACATGGATAATTTTTTTTATTTAACCATATTTTTTTGTTACATTTAAAAAATTATAATAAACATAATACACAACTTTTAAAAACTTTTATAACGTGATCTTGTTATATATATATATATATATATATATATATATATATATATATATATATGTATATACCGGGTGGCCCATTAGTGTGAGGAAGTACAGTATCTCGCCTATAATGAGGAGTATGATAAAATGTTTCAGATAGAAGTTAAATGGTTTACTTTGTTGCTTATTTCGAAAATATTGTGGAATATACAGAGTGTTCCTTCGGAGCGGGGCAATACAAATCATCATTTTTTTAAATGGACCCCCCTGTAAATTTTTTTGCCGTTGAACTGAGCAAAATGTTTTACATAAGGAAGTATTTCCTTTTTTCGTAAATTTTGCGGCGTTGTCAAGTTATTGCTGAAAGTAAGAAAATCTTCGGAAAAATAGACCACCACAAATGCCATCATAAAAAATGTATGGATAAAATTTAAGCAGAATTATTTGAGACATGCAACACCAAGAGTCAGATGAAATGTCGGTATGGACTGAAAATTACATTTCTCAAACTGGACATTTTATACAGAGGCATTAACTTGACAAACTTCGAATATCAAAAACTTGATTTTTTTAAATGATACACCTAGTATGTTATGTCACCATTTTGAAGAACTACTGCATTCCTACAATTTTTGTTGATATGACTTAGCCCCTAAAATTGACAGATTTTGTTAAATTTGCAATTTTATTTTATTTCGACTAAAACTGCGTGTTTATCACTCTAATATTTACAAAATTCAAGAACTAACAGTTTTCCATAGGTTATGCTCAGTACAGAACGTTCACTTAACCACAGACAATATCTACAGTGCTAAAATAATACTAACCGGTTGCTTGTAAACTGGTTCATGGTGCGCAAATAAATGCGTCATGCACTTCTCAGTAAGGCAAGTTGTGGTTCTCGTGTGCGCCATGCGCAATGAAACTGTTATGAAAGTGGGCTATGAATTTGACATTCAATGATCGATAAGTTTTGGCATAAAACAAAAATTACTGTCATACAATTTTGTATCTATCGCTTTATAATAAGAAAATGCTATGAAAGAAGCGTTTGAAAAGTTGCTTCTTCGATTTACTCGAACAGGAAATGTCGCATATGAAAAAATAGAAAGAACCAAAACTGCACTAACTGAAATGACTGTCCTCTTGAAAGTTACAGAAGATCCTCATATCTCGCATAGAGAAATATCCAAACAAACTGACATAAGCCGGACTGTCATACAAAGAATTTTGAAAAAAAATAAGTTTCATCCGTACCGTTTTCAGTTACATCAAGAGTTATTAGATGATGATTTTGAGAAAAGAGTAACATTTTGTGAATGGGCTCAGCAACAGTTGCTACAAGATAGAGATTTTTTCAATTATGTTTTATTTTCCGATGAAACAACATTTCATAAAAATGGGTTCGTAAATAGACATCATTTCCATTATTATTCAACAGATAACCCCCATTTCTTTCGAACCACCAGTCAGACAAAGTGGTCCCTAAATGTATGGGGTGGCATAATTGGAAATTTCATCGTTGGGCCATATTTCTTTGAGGGAAGAGTTAATGGCTTGATTTACTTCGATTTTTTGGAAAACCAGTTACCACAATTGAGTAATCATTTACCCATTCGAATCAAACGAAGAATGTGGTATTCACACGACGGAGCACCTGTTCACCACACTGTTCCTGTTAATAATTATTTAGACACTGCATTTCCCAGAAGATGGATAGGTAGAGGAGGTCCTTTCAAGTGGCCACCCCGCTCACCAGATTTGACAAAAATGGATTTTTTTATGTGGGGCTACGTTAAAGATCAAGTTTATAGAACACCTCCATCTACAAAGGAGGATATGAAAAATAGAATTAGGGACGTATTCAAAAATATTCCAGTCAGCATGTTGAGGCGAGTTAATAAAGAATTTCAAAACCGAATACATTATTGTTTGGAAGTAGCCGGTGGTCACTTTGAGCAGTTGTTATGAATTTCTAATATTTTTTTTGTTATCGTTTCAATTATTTACTCTCATAAAAAAAAAAGTTTTTGCCGTTTACCAGCTGTCCTACCCTTATGAACGGGCAGCCCTCAGAAGTCGGAACTTGTGCGAGCCAAGGATTAACGGGGTCTTACGTTTTAACGTGCGATTCCTTGCACTTTCTCTCAGAAAAAAGATTCTGCAGTCGCTAGGCTTTGAACCCACACGACTGACAGATAGAATGATTGAAAAGCGATGCTTCTAACAACACGGCTACCTGGTCCTAAATACTTCAACGAAAACATGTTTTCCAGACTTTTCCCAACCGATTTTCAGTTTTAAGTTTGACATTGCAATTATGTTAAATTTCAGTAACAGTAACTAAGTGTCAAAATCCTAGCTGGCCTTACGTAAATAGAAAGAGAATTTTTGACAAATTGAAAATTGAATTGCAAATTTCACAAAATCTGTCAATTTTAGGGGCTAAGTCATATCAACAAAAATTGTAGGAATAAAGTAGTTCTCCAAAATGGTAACATAACATACTGGGTGTTTCATTTAAAAAAATCAAGTTTTTGATATTCGAAGTTTGTCAAGTTAATGCCTCTGTATAGAATGTCCTGTTTGAGAAATGTAATTTTCAGTCCATACCGACATTCCATCCCACTCTTGGTGTTGCAGGTCTCAAATAATTCTGCCTAAATTTTATCCATAATTTTTTTATGATGGCATTTATGGTGGTCTGTTTTTCCGAAGATTTTCTTACTTTCGGCAATAACTTGACAACGCCGCAGAATTTTCGAAAAAAGGAAATACCTCCTTATGTATAACATTTTGCTCAGTTCAACGGCGAAAAAATTTACGGGGGGTCCATTTAAAAAAATTATGATTTGTATTGCCCCGCTTCGAAAGAACACTCTGTATATTCCACAATATTTTTAAAATAAGCAACAAAGTAAACCATTTAACTTTTACCTGAAACATTTTATCATACTCCTCATTATAGGCGAGATACTGTACTTCCTCACACTAATGGGCCACCCGGTATATATATATATATATATATATATACATATATATATATATATATATATATATATATATATATATATATATATATATATATATAAGAGGGGCTCCAGGAAGCGAAATTTTTTTAGGGCTATAATTCAAACATTTATGCCGTTTTTTATGAAAATCGAGGTCCGAAAAATAAGGACTAATTAACAAATGCCTAACTTGTTGAAAAATACCTTAAATTGTTTTTTTCCAACGGGACCTTGTTCTTTCAAGTATTAAAAACATACCATAATTTATGAAACATTTTAAATTGATATTTGATAATATAAAAAAAAAATTATATGGTGTGCTCTCTTTAAAGCGCATGCCGTAGCGGTCACGCGGAGCCCTATTTTCAGTGTTAAATCAGAATTATAAATAATGGAGGCAGAGTCGAAATATTCTCCTCTTCAAGAATATTTCATCCGATTTTTGCTATCGCTCACAGTTTTTGAATTATCTTCAAAAAACTGAACCCATTTTTTTGTTTTATTTGTTAATAACAATTGCAATTTTTGGTCAGTCAAAAAAACAAAAAAAAACTCAGAATTGCATCAGAAATCCAATGAACTATTGCTCATATTTTTTGCAGACTTGGAACAATTTTTCGCCGGAAACTCACTTCTCGACTAGACTACAGACAAAATTCGTTGTTGCGAATTTGCAACAAGACGCATTTAAGGGTTTTAATATAATTATTTTGTACATAGCGTTTTCCAATGTAAAATAATGGGAATTTGAAACAATCACTCAGAAAATTGAAACACGATTTAATGAATTCCATTCTATTCAAAACAGAATTGGTGCCGTTGACTATTAACATAAATGGTAATTTTTTGCACATTTGCGAAATAATTATTGATTATCGAAAATCCTCATGAATATTTAAAGCATCGAACATCGGTTGAAAACCGAAACTGACGCGTGAATAAAACTCTCTAATAGCATCACATTAGTTTTCTAGATAGCAAGTTCCAACTAATGTAACAGATGTATCCTTGATTACATAACAGCATGCACTGCTCTGTATTCGCTTAATAAATTCATTACGGTCATTACGGTCCACCGCGTCTGAATAATGGGAGAAAGCCTTCTTACATTTCATAAAAAACCAATTTCATATATCCCATAAAATTATTTTTGAAATATGGGCGCCACACCTTAGTTCTCATTTGATGAAAGAGTATCTAGAATATGGAAAGTACATCCATCACTCGATTGTGTTTTAGACTGATTTGGATTGAGTAATCGAGCAAGAGTACCCGCTTTTCGTAAGAGCATCCAATCGCCTATGGGGACCATCGATTACGTGAATCAGAGTATAGTGTATCAGCTCTTCTCTTTCAAGGCTTTAATTACAGCTCAGGAAAATTAGGGTATACCGGATGACAATGGGACTTATCGTATCAACCGATTTGAATGAAATTTGGTACATAGATATGAGCCACAATTTGGAATTGACAGACATATGAAATCAAAATGGCCGACTTCCGGTTTCGCCAGAATAACCACCAACTTCGATTTTTCAAATGGAACACCCTCTATGTTTGATGTTTTTCGGATTCTACGACTGAAATTACATACGACAGTGTTGCCAAATTTTCATTTTACAATTGAAAAAAAATTATTTTTGCCCAGGAGGCCTTGATCAGGTTAAAATCTATACTAATTTGTATCAGTAACTCATAGTGATAGACATTTCATCGATAAGATCAATAACAAATCCTACAGCAGGAATTGAAATTTTCTGAACGCATTTCAGTTTGGTAAATTTAGTGAATTATTATTAGAGTCATGAATGATTATAAAAATAAAATAAAAATCAATTCACCTAACTCCAATAATTTGTCTCGGTTTTTATACATGATCTATAGTGGGATTTTCATCATCAACTTCCATTTGATTATTGTCATGTTCAATCACGATGTCACCAATTATTTGTAATGGTGAACCTCTACAATTAATAAATATTTTATTATTTACGTATTAGTTGAATTTTATGTTATCCTATTTTAAAAATTGAAGAAACGCGAGGCCGAAATACGGAAGAGTAACAAGGAGAAAGAGAGAGAGAGACAAGAAAAGGACAGAGAATCAAACGCACCCCAATGTCGAGAGTAGAATGCTGCGTATTAGTAGTGGGAGAAAATAGACAAGGAAAAAGGAACGCTGCCTATGACGCTACGTCGCCAGCAACTAGTATGAGAGACCGTTCGCCTCGCCCGATCACACTTTTCGTAACGCTCTCGTCACGCATTCACCAGCTTACTACCCAAGTCAAGCGTGCGTGAAGAAGTTTTACTTCAAAAATATTTTTTTTCAAATGGTACCTTCCGAGGGCCATCTTGCCATTCGATAGAGATTTTAATTACGAATCCAACGATATACATTATGTACCACTTTCTTTTTATTCAAAACGTAGAGAGCCATGTAACAAAATGAAATCAATCTGAAAAAATTGGTAGGTAACATGACTATTCATTCTTTCAAACTTTACTTCAATATAATCAAACTGTTTGAATAAATCTAACGACTCACAATACCATAGAAGAGTTTCACAACCATCGAAAAGTCATTTTCTTTATAAATGACCAATGATATGTTCGAAGTGTTGCCCGTTTTTCCTAACACATAGACTAGTTCTATTTATTGTACACTTCATCACATTTATCAGTTCGTGAACAGGAATTTCCTGAAATGCGCGCTCAACTCTATCTCTCAAGTCCTCCAAAGAAGTTGGTCTACTCGAGTATACTTTGGATTTTATGTAACCCCATAAATAAAAATCAATAGGGGTTAAATCAGGCGTTCTGGCTGGCCATCTGATTGGACCATTTGTTCCAATCCATCTCTGCCCATAGGTATCACTAAGATATTGCCGAACAATATCAGCTTTATGTGGTCCTGCACCATCCTGCTGAAAAAACATATTTTTTCCCTGATGTTCTCAGGTAAATCGTTGATATTATTTTGAACATCGTTCTCTAAGAATTGTAGATATCTTTGGCCCGTCAAAGGTCCGTCGAAAAGAATTGGGTCAATGATTCTTGTCCCTATGATTCCTACCCAGTCGTTGAATCCAAATCTTTCTTGAAAATTACCTTCTCTCAGCAACCTAGGATTTTCTTGAGCCCAATTCCTATTGAACATACCATTACTCGTAAACCTCTCTGTGAACAGTATCTTCGAAACAAAACCATTATTCAATTCATGATGACGCAAAAGCCAATTTCAATAAGTTAGTCTCCGTTCTGCGTCATCTTCATATAAATGCTGATGTAAACTGTATTTATTGGAGCGATATTTATGTTTTTTCAATACTTTTCTGGAACTTTCCCTGCTGATCCCATATTCAATTTTCAATTCTCGCACTGAGGCAGATGGAGAAAAATTAACATATGCTAAAACATTAGTTCCCGCTTCTTCACTGGCGATGAAGTGGATGTGGTTTTGATCAGCTGGTTCTTTCCTTAGCATCATTTTCAATTTCCTGAAATAGGTCCGTCTTAACGGATAACGAACAGCGTATAGCATACTAGCATTGACAGCGTTCTTCTGACATTCTCCGTATATATCAATATCATATCGATTTGAACGTTTCGAGAATAACGATTATCATTTTGCATTTCAAAAAAAATTTTACAAACGAAACGAAATGACAAGTAAAATGGATATTTCACTTTTGACATGACATTAATCACCTACCATGCTACCTAAACGGATAACTCATTGGAATTTGTAGGCATCGTATAAAATATTGTACAAATTCAATAATTGATCGTTTTTAGTTTTGAACACAAAGAAATTGGTACATAATGTACATCGTTGTATTGGTAATTAAATTATCTATCGAATGGCAAGATGGTCCTCGGTAGGTACCATTTGAAAAAAATATGTTTTCGTTAAAAATGCGTTCAGAAAATTTTAGTTCCTGCTGTAGGATTTGTTATTGATCGTTGAAATGACTAGTACTATGAGTTACTAATTAGTATAGATCTCAACCTGATCAAGGCCTCCTGGGCAAAAAAAATTGAGAAATAATGTTTTTCAATTGTAAAATAGAAATTTGGCAACAGTGTCGTATGTAATTTGAGTCGCAGAATCCGAAAAAATACAGGGTGTTTCATCTGAAAAATCGAACTGGAATTATGAACACCTGCCAAATTTCACGTTAATCGGACAACTAGAAGTGCTTGTAAAAATGGCTGATCTGTCAAAAAAATAGTGTATGCAAATGAAATATTGTTTTTTGAACGTATTTTTATTGTAGGTCGTGGATTTATCCCCCATGAAATTGAGTTCCTCCACAAAAAATGACCGCCTGAAATCATGCGTGTCCAACCCTGTTCCGACTGAAAGCACGATATTTTTACGATATGTTTCGACAGCTGTGTATCCTCCAAGCTGCGTCCAATTCTACCATCTAGAGATCATGTGCCTTCTTATGATTTACTTTCATTTTCAGTAAATGCAAATAAACGTAGTAAATCCGAGTTGCAACAGTGATTCGTTAAATTCGAAGGCTGAGCCTAATAACTATCGAATATGGAACACGACCAACATTCACCGTACCTTCCATTCAATATCGAGTGTTGCAACGAAAACAAATTGATGTCTTTTTTTTTCTTCTAATGATTACAGGAAACCGAGAATTGAGTACGCTTGAAACATGCACAGGTTGGACTCTAATTGGGGAATGTGGGACTGATGACATTAAAGAGAAACAAATAGGGCCTATTATCCAAGAAATAAATAGAAGATGGAAACACTAAGACATTAAGCATAAGATTACGTTACTCAACTTCTCCCGACATTAAAAAAATGAAAACAAATTGAATGTATGCCTTCTGAGCCATATAAGATTTTTAATATCATCAATCGCCATTTACAAATTCAGAAGTATCGCAGGGTTTACAACTGGGGCCAATTCTATTTGATATCTATACCAAAATCACAGTTAGGTTGGGACATGATGTGGAAAATCAGTATAAAACCCCTTTTATTACAGAGATTAATCACTAAAAACAATAATACTAATTAGTTATTGATTATACGAAGGAAAAAAGTATTAGATTATAGCTCGAGGTAATGTTGTTGACAAAAACCCGAGAGCTGAAATCTAATATTTTTCCCGTGTATACTACACTATTTTTTTCTGTGACTGGAAAAACGACTATTTATATTGGAAAAACGTATTATTACAATATATTTAAATTATCGATGTGTACTTATAGCGACAATTAGACCTGCGTTACTAAGGAAACCTTCGAAGTAATCAAATATCTGTCAATTTAATTCTGTGATTTGATTTGGAAATTGCGAACTTAGTGGTTGTTTATAAGTTATTTTGAATCATATTAAGTTAAAAAATGTCCGATTCCGAGTTTTCTCTGATTCCACCGGAGTTAGTAAATGTAGCGAAAGTAGCGTTACAAAAAATTATTGCCAGCTAAATCGCGGAAAATTTACGAAACCGCGAATCAAAGATTTATGGAATGGAAGATGAAAAAGACATGTTATTGGCTGATTTTTCGGAACTGGCCCAACATTTTCGTTTTTTTTTTTAAATAACTTTCGAAATACTGACCTTAATTGAACGAAAATTAGTATTGAGAGGTTTTATGAGGTGTCAAATTCGAACCTGATGTTATTATTGCTTTTTCTCGTAGGGGGCGCCACCTACACGTCTTTTTTTTTTTTTAAGATTCATAACTTTTTTGAGCGTACTCTAGCACATTTTTCAGTAAAAAAATTGATTCTTCTATCATATCTACTTGAAGAAGCTACCCAGTGTTACAAGTCGCTATAAGCAACCGTTTTCTAAACATTTGGACTTGAAAATTTCAAGTCGATTATTTGATAATCGATGCGTGTTGAAGTTATTACCATTATTTTGCATTTTTCACGAAAATGCTTAGGAAATGAATTTGCAGTTTGAGTAAGTTGTTTTGGTTTTCCGTAGGGGGCGCCACCTTTTCCATTTATTTTTACTCGTTTGAAATAGTTATTTTTGTATCAAGGGTGCAAAATCAGTATTTGTTTTAATAAAATTTGCAAGAAATATCAACATTTAATTTCAAGAAATTTTGAATATGTAGAATAAAATAAAATAAAGGAAACTAGATTGTGTTCAAATAAATTGTTCAAAGTATCCACCTTCAGCGAATATACTGGCATTCAGTCTTCCAGTCATTGAATCTCGTACCCGCTCAAAAATTATTGGTGTGTTTCTCATTGTTTCACAGGCGTCTACTATTCGGTTTCTTAGATCTTCCTCGTTCGCTACTGGAGTTTTATAAACTAGTGACTTCAAATGTCCCCAAAAATAAAAATCTAGGCGGTTGAGATCTGGGGACCTTGATGCCAACGCCTGGTTAGATTCTTCTACACCCCTACCGATCCATCGATTTGGATAGACAATGTCAAGGAATTCCCTGGCTACAACGCTAAAATGGGCCGGTGCCCCATCATGCATAAACCACATGCGGATACGAATTTCTAATGGTACATTCTGAAGTAGTTCCAACAATTCATTTTCTAAAAAGTCTCTGTAAGTTGCGCCATTCAGTCGGAACGGAAGGAAGAAAGAAAGGACCTATCAAGTAATTATCAATTATTGCCGCCAATACATTTACAGAAAATTGATACTGATAATGTCTTTCCCTAACTGCGTGCGGATTTTCCAGAGCTCAAACCTGGTTGTTATGAAAGTTTGTGATAGCATTTCGGGAGAAGTTTGCCTCGTCCGTGAAGAGTACATATCTTAAAAATTGAGGATTTCCAGCCAATTTTCTCAAAAACCACTGACACATAGTAATGCGTTGGAGAAAGTCTCGTGGCAAAAGAGCTTGTACCCTTTGAATATGGTATGGATAAAATTGTTGATCGTGGATAATTCTCCAAACTGTGGACTGAGAAGAATTGGAGCTTCAGCAATATTTCTTGTTTCTGGATTCTCCTCGAGAGCGTTCAAAACACCTTTTTCCAATTCTGGGGTTCGGACTGCTCGAGGTCTTCCAATAATATCAGCTGTCCTCTTAAAGCTACCTGTTTCT
>JAFIRS010008409.1:0-17372 GCA_018342105.1 Gonioctena quinquepunctata
TCAATATCAGATTATATATATATATATATATATAGAAAATAGTGGAAAAACATATATAGATATAAAACGTTCATACCGAACAACTCGCAGAACTCAATATCAGAAAATATAAAGTTCATTTAGTGAACAAAGTATACAAAAAAAAAAGGGGGAAAGTTCTCAATATGACTCCTCCAGGGGGACCTTCGTCAACAAACAGCTCCGGTAGTGCAATTTCTGCCAAATACGGAACCACCAATAGCAATCACATTAGATAATATACCCTATTATAATGGGCGACGAATAACAAAGATTTTATTAGGATAATTGAAGATACAACCGTCTAGTGGTGGACAAAAAATCATAGACGCGGACAATCAATTGAGAAATACAGTGGTATGGAACGAATTGAAAAGAGGTTTACAAGAACAGTTTGGTATAGCTAAGATACCGGGGCAGGACAAAAGAGAACTTTAGACTGTCGACAACGTAGATCCGAAACTTGCCGCCAATTTTTGGCACGTCTGAAGGTTTGTGCAGCAAAAATTTTAGTATTGACCGGAACAGCTGATGTAGATCGGATATTATTGCAACGCCACGAGCAAGATGTGATCAAGCAGTTTGCCATGGGATTGCTGGACTCCATCAGGAAACGCATATTATCCGCTAGTCCTGATACATTGACCAAAGCTATCGAACTAGCTGATGAAGAAGAGCTCATAGAAAACCTAACTAGGCCAGGAGAAAGAAGTTTCAGAAATGCCACAGCAAATGGACCACCCTCAACGGTAAAGACCTGCCAGTATTGTCGTAGAAGAGTACATGAGTTAGGGACTGTAGGTTAAACACCAACTTGTTTCAATTGTAATCAGCCTGGTCATATGTCATACAACTGTACAAACAGAATGGACAAAGAAATATGGACAGAAGAAATTTAAATGGCAACCCGGTTCGCAATTCTCCTCCGTTGGGAACCGCAGACAACAGCCATTAAATCGAAATATGGTAAGTAGGGGACCAACACACACGATACCAACCTATACCACGGGAGAGGCCCAGAGAAATGTCATAGTTCTAGAAATTGATGGAATTTTTCGCACCACCCTGGTAGACACGGGTGCCGAAGTATCGTCGGCCCACGTTAGCATTACGCACGGTATGAAAGTTAATCACGAAGAAAAATTCAATTTAAAAGATGTACAGGAAAATCGCATCCCCTATATAGGTACCGTTATTTTGCCAATGAAATTGAATAAAAGAACACAAATCGAGCACGAATTTATATCAATCGAAACAAACCATTTGAGCACAGGAATAATTTTAGGTCTTGACTTTCTGCGAAAGTATCAGGTAAAGTTATTGGAGAGCAAACAAAATGTACTTATGGAAAAAAATTGAACTCCACCACGAACCAAAACGCATTCATCATACGGAAAATGAGAAGGAAAACCAATGGAAAGAGCGACTAGAAGTTTTAGAGCAGCAGTTGATGGAAATTACTACTACGATAGATAGCTGGATGAAAACGATGTCTAAAGAAAACTCGGTCCGATGAGGGAGGCGCCGCCCAAATCGGACTACGAAGTATTTGGAACTAGATTTTCACACCCAGAAATGAGGTCGGCCGACTCAAACAGCAATCGAGTAGAAAATTCAGGACAGGCAGAAGAACGTGATTTAAAGGAGACACGGTATCTAGAGAAAGCCACGTCCACTGAAAAACCTAAAAAGTCGCGTAGGAAAAGAAAAAACAGAAACAAACGTTCACAGAAGCAAAATAGGAATAAGGATTTAATGGGGACTTCATTCACTAACGAAACGACGAACGATAGAGAAAAACAATCTCACAACGAGAACATGGGAAAACCATGCCATCCATCGGTAATATTGGGACAGCCGATACACCCTGTATTTTAGGAAGGCTAGTTAGGCGATATGGCACGGGAAGCCTGAACGATATTCGTAATGAAATAGCCAGTTCGTCCAAGGATGACTCTTTTACTGACAGGGATATGGAAAAACTCCAAACTCTGACAACGAAAATCGTGGAAGACATTCCGCCGTTCGCACAGGACAGCCGAAAAGCAGAAATATATTCGTCTAAGGGTGACAGTTTCTCTCCTAAAGAAACAGTGCAGTGGAAAGGAAAATCTAAATTACCCCGAAAACTCAACAGTGAGAAGAAAGCAAATTCTGTTTATGAGAATACACGCACTATACAGACAGACAGCCTGTACGAGGAGGAAAGTGCTAGCCATGAAGGGATGAAAACAAATGATAGGAACTTTTCTGAAAATAAAGCCAGTCAAACAGAGAATGGACGACTTATCGGAAGAATAGAAAATCGGGACGCCAAATCTTCCAGAAGTAAACAAGAAATGAGTATACAGGGAGGTGAAGAGTTGACTGAAAAAAATTATGGGACAGGACTGTACTTGCCCAAGGATATGATTTTACCCTCTCGAGCAATGACAATATGTATGGTTAGAACAAAAAGAAATTATTTTCGGAAAATATTATAGTTGAAGATAATGCCGCTATAAAAGGGCTGATGATTGCGAGATCGATAGGAAAAAATGATACAGAAATACCCATCAAAATGATAAACATCTTGGAACAGCACCTACTTATACCACGGAAACATATTATCGCACATGGTTTCGAAGCCGATACCGAAAATAAAGTGGCAACGTCGACAAATGGACAAATGATCCGTAGAATAAACGTACAAGATGAACAGAAAATTTTACAACAATTACATCTCGAGAATCCAACAGAAGAAGCTCAAATTAAATTGGCCACCCTCATCAAGGAATACATTGACGTTTTCAAAGCCCCCTAAAAAATTAACGTGTACCCATCTAGTAAAGCATAGGATAGATGTTCCGCCCATTTTGTAACGCCCTTATCGAATTCCTTACCAGAGGCAGAAAATAATGAACCAGGAAATCAAAGAATTGTTGGATAACGAAATAATAAAAGAATCCTGTAGCCCTTGGAGTTTTCCAGCGATTTTAGTCGAAAAAAAATTGCACCCTGGGGAAGAGCCACAGTTCAGGCTTTGCATTGATTACAGGGAACTGAATGCAATTACGAAAACAGATTTTTTCCCTCACCACATATACAGGATACGATTGAAAAGTTGCAGGGTACTAGTTTATACAGTGTGATGGATCTCGCTAGTGGATATTTTCAAATTGAATTGGATGAGAGAGACAGAGAGAAAAGTGCTTTCTCCACGCCAAACGGTCACTACGAATTTTTTCGTATGCCGATGGGGATGAAGAACTCACCCAGCACTTGGTGCCGGCAGATGGAGACTATTTTTGCGAAATATATCGGTGAGGAGTGCTCAGTGTACCTGGACGACATCTTAGTTTTCAGCTAACCAAACATATCGGAACATTTAGACAGGTTACGCAATATTTTCGAACAAATGAGGAACAGTAACTTGAAATTCAAGGCAACTAAATGTAATTTCATGCAAAAAGAAGCAAAGTACCTGGACATATCATTTCAGAGAAAGGTTGCCAAACAGATCCCGAAAAAACGAAAATTAACCAGGACTATCCACAACCAAAAAGGGTGAAAGACATCCGGGCATTTTTAGGACTATGCGGATTCCACCGAAAGTTTGTACCAAACTTCTCGAAAATATCCCAACCGCTTATAGCACTCACCAGAAAAGAGGTAAAATTCCAGTGGGGACAAGAAGAACAAAAATATTTCAACACACTGAAAGGAGCTTTAATTACTCCTCCGATTTCAAAGTATCCCGATTTTTCTCGACCCTTTGTGGTTACAACAGATGCCAGCGCAACCGCCATAAGTGGAATTTTAAGCCAAGACTATTCTGGTTTCGAACATCCCATCTCTTATTCTAGCAGAACTTTGAATGCAGCTGAAACTAGGTATTCTACGATAGAAAGAGAGTGTCTAGCAGTGATTTGGGCTGTAAAGAAATACAGGTGCTATCTGACGGGCACGCACTTTACCATCATTACCGATCACCGGCCATTGACATATTTATTGTCCATCAAAGATCCAAGAAGCAGGCTAGCCAAATGGGCCATGGCACTCCTGGAATTCTCATTTACTATCAAATACAGGCCAGACCGAGACAATACAAATGCCGATACCTTATCTAGGATAAAAACAAATGTGTGCTAAGTGAATCAAAAGAAAATATGGAACCTGTGGTGGACACAGTATGGCATTTGGACGACATCCGTATAATGCAGAAGACAGACCTCCAAATTTCAGCATTAATACCTACATTGACCGACGAAGATGAAAATTTTTATATTCACGAAGAAATTTTATACGTGAAACGACGCGTAGACGAGCGACGAGACAAAATATACGCCCCCAAAGTCATTAGAAATCAAATAATAAGTTTGTACCACGATAACATATTTTTCGGCCATGGAGGACAAAAGAAAACATTAACTACTATAAAACGAGAATTTTACTGGCCTAGCATGAGGAAAGATATCAATGAGTACATCCAAAAATGTCATTCCTGCAATATTCATAAAACTACGACTCAAAAACCAATGGAAATGCAGAGGATGCCAATTCCAGAAATAGTTTTCGAAATTGTCGCCATCGATATAGTCGGTCCACTAAATACCACCAGAAACGGGAACTAGTATATATTTACAGCAATTGATCACCTGACTCGATATGCCGAAGCCATTCCAATACCTAATATCACTGTCGGGACTGTAGCGAAGGTATTTGTGGAACATATCATCTTACGTTATGGAGCCCCGAGATATTTACTGAGTGACAGAGGATCGCAATTTTTATCTGCTCTATTTCTGGAAATTCGCCAAAGATTAAAAATCAAGAAACTGAATACTACAGCATATCACCCAGCACCAAATGGCATACTAGAACGATTCCACGGACATTTGAAAACCACCTCATCACACCTTGTAACGGAACAAGAATCCAATTGGGATGAACAGTTACCGTATGCTCTGTTGGCTATAAGAAATCAGATTCATTCATCCACGCGGGAAAGTCCTTTTTCCTTAATGTTTGGTAGAGACATGCCACTCCCACATCACCTGACTTCAAGAGCACCACGTATAAGGTATGACACCCTAGAAAATTATGCGTCCGAAATGGTCCATAGATTGCAAATTGCACATCAGAAGGCCAGAGCATCCGTAGAAACTTCCGCGGAAAAATCACATAGGAAATTCAACAAAAGGCTAATGAAGGAGTTTCCCATGGATCTTTAGCATACTTGAAACACCCCCTAACGTCAAAGCAGGTCGAAAACTATCGCGGAAATTGCTGCCATGATATACCGGGCCGTGGAGGATTCTAAGAAAACTATCACCTGTCAATTTTGAAATACAACAGGTAGGGAAAACCAAAAGCCAAATTGTACACGCAAATCGACTAAAAGTATACAAGAATATGGAAATGGATGAAGCCTTTAGAAAATCCGCCAAAGAAGAGATCTCGAAAGAAAGCGAAGAAAATCGCCCTAGCGAGTGCGAAGAGAAACCATTAATGTTGGACATGACTCCCGAGGAGTTGGAAAAATATCACAAATCAAATGACATCCACAAAACCCAGGTAACAGACGAAAATACGGTAGAAACTGAACACGCTCCGGAAGTAACGACAGTACCTATACTAAAAGAACTTTCCCTAGGAAATGTAGAAAGTTTAGAAAATAGTAGCCCCAGTGAAACATCGGACGACGATCGGGAAAGCGTCCCTGAAGTAACCCATAGTTACCAAACAAGGTCGCGGGGACATGTCCCTGAGGAACGTTGGATCCTTTCAAAAACCGGCAAACATCATTAAAAACAATAACCCTATGTAATAATGAAATGCGCTGGGAATGTACTAAGGATATGTATGTATGTATAGTTTATAATTAATTGAGGAAATCTAGGAGATGTATGTATGTATAGGGTACAGTATAGCCGTGAAATAAATTTAACAAAATAATTTTTTGTTTCCTTGCCAAAACATAATTTCGAATTGTTTTATTACCTTGGACAGTAAGGGAAATAAAAATTCCAAGGGTACTAGTGCGGAGAAAAATACGAGACTATACCGCTAACCTAACACGGTCAGCTGAACAATAAGTGAAGTTAATATCCGTGATTATAAACATTGAACTATTTTACCTGTAACGCGGTCACACCCTCCGAACCTCCAGAGTCCCTTTTTCACAAATATCCGAGACATCTGCCTTGTAACAAGATATGAAGTAATCTTCCAAAAGGGCGAGACAAGCAGGTCAAACACTAGCGATTAAGGAACAAGTGTAGGAATGGACCCGACGATGGATATAGGCCAGATGTGCTCAGCCGAACCCGTATCGATAGAAAATAAAAGGATAAGATTTACCAGGTCAAAGAAGCAGTTAAAAATAATCTTGATACTGGGGACTATTATTTTTGTTAATTACGCAATTCCCGGTACAGCCGGATTAATAGCCTACGACTGTAGAAATCCAACCGCCAATATTACTGCAATATCATTAAGAGATGTACAACAATGCCCCGAATTGTCCAACGCATAAAGCGTGCACGATCTTCGTATATACGCGGTTGAGAAACAGAAATTTGAGACCATTCATGTTGAGTCCTGTTTAGTAAAAATTACTCAACTGATGGTTCACTGTGGTATGTTCTCACACTCAGCGATTATACCTGATAGCCTGATTACATTTATGCAAACCGTAGGAAAATCAGAATGTTTAAAAATACATCAGTATTTGGAATACCGAGGTTTTCCCGGAGACATAATTGAATTGCAGCCAAATACTACGCAAACCGCTAGAATCGTGATGGCCGGAGAACTAGAGGAAAATGGTGAATCCTAGGTGCCACCTATACTTTCCAAGGCAAGGTATATAAAGATGTTGTGGTTACCGCCACCGCAAAAATCATTTTGAAAGATTATTCCGCGATCGCCCACTTGGATACCAATACTTTTAGTTTGGAGAACCAACTCTCTTGTGAATTTAGTAAAGGATATAGTATGGACGCGTTTCAGGGAGAACAAAACGTATTTTATGACTCTGTTAACGAGAACTATACAGGAAGTCGGGCAACAGATTGAATGTTCATCAATCATTACATAGAGGGTACTTGGTAAGCCTACGACGCCTACCCCATAGCAGGAAACCCCCCTGTAGAATTATCCATAAGGGAAGAGCAACAAATGCAATTGGCCAGAATACAGCCTATTGGTGATGGTGGTATATATACCACAGAAGAAATGAGACAAGCCCAAGAAATTATACTTTTTTTTTCAGAAAGGCAAGCCGTGAATAATATTTTGATAAACATAATGGCAAATAAGCCCGTATCAAACCAGGGCTTTTCTACGTTAAACTTATTCAACCCCGAGGAACTAGAAAAACGAGGCCAACAGCACGATGAAAAAAATATATGGAGTATTCACCTTTATTGGAGATGTAACCAGCAGTTTTTTAGGAGTATATTTTTGCATAAGAATAATAAAATTCTGCATGGAAACAGCCATAAATATGATTCCATTCACGGAATCACGGGCTGCACCTACCATGTGGTCGCAGCTTTTTGGGATACATTGACTCTAATTGTAATAAATCATAAACTACCCCGTCAAGTTCCCACCGGAATGCCGACCGATAGCATTCTCACGGTTATTGAATCTCAACCTTCCCAGACTGACATTGAGATACCACAAAATCAGCCGAAAGAACCAATTTATGCGACGATAAAATCACATCCATTCAAAGGCCTCTCGTGGACCCAAGAAACAGGAAAATGAGAAAAAAAAATATAATAGAATAAATAAGGACATTTTATTACCCGTCCGCGAGTGATTAGCTGGAGAATAACATAAATATTGTGATCTGGCAGCGAGATCACAATATTTATGTTATTCTCGTAACAAATAAAAATAATCTTTCACCACTTCGCGATAATGAAGCTAAGAAAAGTGACCCAGTCAAATGGAACATTAAAATAAGTGCCTCATCCCTAAGATAAGATATGCCACCCCAAGATGACCCCGGAGTGACAGAAATCTGCCCCAAAAACATTGACCCCGTGTGAGAACTGAAATAAAGAGACATAGATTCTCTATAAATACGTGTGTGGAACTAGATTATACATTATTGTGCCCCGAACTTATACGCGAGTCACTACGTCAACCAGAAAACAAATTCTTTTATAAAACCAGTCGTGCGTGAACGTATCAACGACAGTTACCCCATGGAGATGCTGTTAGACTCCGTCAGTGAAATTTCCAGTTTCGACACTAGGCGAAGTATCCTGAAGGCATCCGTCAACAATCTGCTATACGATGTGAACACTTGAAAGCAGAAAACGCCCTCCGAGCGCACCCACACCGCATTCTCCATTTTGCACTTTAATAGACATCTTGCGGAATACATGCGCTTATTGGAGACCCGGAACATCACACAGTGCGACTGTTTCTACTGCACAACAGAGCGTACCCGGAGTTTGCAGACAGCCGCCGAAAATCACAGCCCGACGATAGACACAGGGAACCAACACGATCCATCCTTATGCAATTGTCAATTTTGCACTGACGACCGTAACGGCCTACACAAACCCTCACAATCCCGAAGGCAGAGGAGAACTGACTCAACTAACTATAAGCGAGTCTCCAACCAGCTCCCAAGAACCGTAGCCGACTATACTTTCCTGGATGACGATTCTGAGGACAGCCCAGGTAGCCAGTTCAAGCATCATCACCCTGGCGTTCAAAAAGGCGATTGCAACACCGACCAAGTGAACAGATGGCAGTTCTGTTTCTCCAAAAACCAGAAATAAACATTCAAGTGACGAGACATTCTCTAGTATATAAGTTTTGTGCATGCCAAATTTTTTTTTATTATACTTCCGAAATTATGAATACATGCCTCAACCCAGATTAATATATTTATATGTAACAACAAAGGTGACCTCATAACATAAACATAGAACCGTATATATAACTGAAAAAAAAAAAAAAAATTGAATCTTTGTTTATAAAAAAAAAATAAGAAAAAGAAAAAGGTCTCAATATCAAAAGTAGAACCTTTTTAACAGGGAGGGCGATTGTTATGATCCATCATTGAAAAAACAAAACTTACCACATGATATTATTTAATAGGAACGTTACAGCCAGATAAGCAAATAGTTCAATAACAAACGAATAACATAGTCATAATCCAGCCACGTCCAACTTTGATAAACACAGGGCAGTTAGGAAATATATCGTTACCCAAAAAAACAAAAATTTAAAACCATTGCGATAACTCGAGCACCACCATCCAGTATCACTAATTGTAGTAAACAACCTCGTAATTCTAAGAAGGTTGACAGCCCGGGACATCATAAAAACCCTTTTTGGTCATTATATCGGCGGAAATCAGCCAGACCATCATAAATAAATGGCATTCATTGAAAATTAACTCATCAACATCATAGATAACGACCCGCGATTTACTCATGAGTGCACAAGAAAAACAAAACCATTATTTTTACGACCATGATTCATATTGACAAGAGAAACCAATTAAATGCAGACAAAACAAATTTTCATTTCATTATATAAACCACACCTACTGAATACCGCGGCAAATATTTCATAAAAGACGGCGGTCGCAGAAAGAATTAATTCAGTTCAAAACAGTATCCCGTTCGGTAACAAGTTAGAATAGCCAAAACGAAAGAGAGTATGACCTCGCCAACGGTCCATATTTAACGTACCACGAGAGTAAAACAGTTCATGTTTCAAACATTTATCGATTAATACAGAAATGTCCGCTAAGTTCAAAAGTTTCGGTGTAAAATCAGCTACACAATAGTTAAGGACAAATCCAATCACTCGAAAGTGAATCAAATTCAATCTTCTCGAAAATCACTGCAGACGAGTTTATCCCTTTTCTAGTGTTTCGATCAAAAATCTATTTTGTCTGTTTACTACAGACCGGAATAATAACTCGCCCTGTAAAATAATCCGGTAAAACCAGTGAAAATCAAGCAAACTAACTATCCCGCGTAAATCTAAAAATCATTCGAGTGCAACCCGAGGAGGACAATTGATAGTGAGACCCAGGTAATGACTTTCTATTGTTGAAATTGATGTTTTGGCTCCCCATATTACCCGACGTTCTTGTTAGTTATGTTATTCATGCATATATCTCCATAGAAAGGAACATTTCGAGTTTTTAATACTGTTGCTATTGTTATATAGTCATAGCACAAGGTACAGAGGTCTTTCACAAGTAAAAATGGTCACGTTGTTGTCTATATATGAAATTTTGGACTATATATATTTGAGTCTAAATTTCCGATTTGCTGAATAAAGTTGTTTATACGGAATTGAATCGAAATTGTCCTTATTGATAAGTACACCTGAATATTTTTTACTTTATGTAGTGAGTTTTTTCTGACCCGTATCAGGTTGCCAACTAGGCAGAAGAACAAATTTCTTGTTGCTTACATCTAAGATTTTTCCATTCTATTTTATGGTATTGTTTATTTGTTTATATCATGACTGTATACACGACTACCTGTGTTGTAGTTGTGATCTTTGTGGTTTATTGTATTAAATTGTTTATATGAATATATCCTTTCATGATTCCAAGTGCATTTTATTGATATAGAGTTCAGCGAACGGTACATATTTCTAAATAGAAAACCTATGTTCCTCTGGGTAGTTAGGAAGAAGCTGGTGAACGTAGCCGCTCACGTTCTGTAACTTCGGTGCGATTATTTTGCCAAATAATTGCCGCTTCTGCCCATCAAAGTTGTGACTTTGCGAGCAACTTTACAAGAAGGGTTAATCGAGTATAGCAGTCTATACTAGAGGCGTCCTTAGCGTCGAGGGTAAATTATAGAGGATATTTTCCCTATCAGACCAGTGGCGTTACAGAGGGTTTAAACCCTGTAAGGCCCAGCGGATTAACCGTGTTTGGTCCGAGGTGGGATATTTCTTTCCCAAATAATAGGCCAGCGGTGTAACATTCTGAAATTGCCTATGGAAAACATCAGAGCATTGTCTGAGGATGGGAATATCATTCAGAGAAAGAGCACTCCAAGCAGGTAGTTAGAATCATCTGTCCTTCCAAGAAAAGGCTTCCGATAACAAGAACCCAGCACTGAGCTTTTTCACAAAATGCTCGAAGCACTAACAACTTGTTCAGAAAAGTGCGGCAGCACAGTGCTTGGGAGCACAAAAGGGCTCTGAGTGCTTTCACGAGCACTAAGCACAATGCTTTGTATCAGCTCTGATAGATATTGGGGCTATATTCAAATACAGTAGATTGATTGTGTATAGTGAAGGTCTTGTTTAACAGATATTTCTAGATTCCCTATGATCAGCTATGCAATTACACTGAAAACATTCATTGATTTGTGAAAATTGAAGGATGTTGAAGAGAGTGCGAATTTGGTAGCTTTCAAGAATGTACCTCACATATTCATTGAAATGACGAATATAATTTCTCAATGATATCTCCAGCCATTGGAAACACTTACGCATTTCAGTTAATGAAACGCCACACACATTCAAAATCATGTGTTTATAGTACATGAAGCTGCCGTTGTTAGATATCTCTTTCATTTTCACAGCATACAATAACACATCTTCAACACGAGTTGATTTGGCGCTTACCTCGAGCAGCTGTGTTTTTTTTCACCACTATTGAATGCTTCAATCATGGCCATGTGAGTAGTACCAGAGCTACACCGGGTTATGGAGCACAGACACCAAACAGTTTTTGTCAGGTCGAGTTCTAAATTTTGGAGCAACATCACAAATCCTCCGCTGTCCTTTTCACAACACTATTCGAGAAAGGCATGGAGAAAAACTCCATATTCATTTTAATTCTTCCAATCCAGGAATAAGAAGGAACCGAAAGTTCGAAAATCTTATCGAACAGTTCGGTGTTTGGTAGTGAAAACAAACCTAATCGAACTCTAATTTGATATTTCGATAATCGTTATTTATGTTTCGATTGTGATAATAGTATAATAACCGTTTTTGAACATCCCGTTTGGCTTTAACTTCAAAATAAGTTATTTTGTCAATGACTCCCAACCTGCCTGATGACCTCAAAATGGAGTTTGCGACGTCGACTGTTATCATAAAAAAAGAAACTGGGTATATTGGTTTCGTGCACGTTTGACATATGGTTTCCGATTTGTTTATGTTGGAGAATTGAACATTTTTACCTATTTCAAAAAGAATTCAGTAGTTGGATTACATGTGTTATTGTTCAATTCGTAGATGATCATGCCTTCATATTGTTCTGTTGTGAAATACAATAAAAATGCATCAAAAGACGGCCGAATACGATTTTTCAGGTAAATTGTATGTTTGTATTTTTGACCCTGTTATCAGAATTCCATCTGCTATTGTAGGAAATAGAAAACATTGTGAAATCTCCCAGAGAAGGCAAGCAGCCTGGATACATGCCATCAAACGAAAAGACTGGTCTGATAAGTTAACGAAATATGGTAGAGTTGGTTGCAGACATTTTCACTCTGTTGAAGGAAATATGTTGAATCTATTTAATTTATTTATAATATACCTCAGTGAGTCATGAAGAGAAAGCCACGATAAGAATAATATATAATTTGGCACATGTTAATAAACACGACTCCCTAATATTGTAGGTCAGCCAGCTTCCGTGAGGGAAAGAAACCCATCCCGATTGGGTACTATTCATTATTATGGGATATGAAATCAATCATGGAAATAGCCATGTATGTGATAGATATAAAAAATTACAGGTATTTCATATGGATATGGTGGTCTGCTGAGGATTTGATAACCCAAGGATGGAATTTTTCTTTGCATTTTTTTAAGGAAGGATTTTTGAACGAAGTTCGTTTACGCGACTTGTGGTAGGCGTTGACTGGTAGAAATCTTCACGTAAGAAAAAAGCGTTATGCCCCCTCATTAGGGTATGTTGTACCAATGTATCCAATGAGCTGGGTATCGAATGAAGTCCAAAGAAGGAATTTATTTGATGAGTTATATTTTCACATTCTAACTTGAAATTCATTGTAGAATATTTGGCTTGCCTTTTTCATGAAATAAATAATTCAACCATTATAAATGTTTTATTTCAATAATTATGCATATAATCAACATGATTTTCATCACAAGAACTAATATATATACATATATATATATATATATATATATATATATATATATATATATATATATATATATACATACACAGCCATCGCACACAACACGCCATCGATATTCAATAATTATATTTTACAACAATGAAGAAATCATATTTCCTGAGTACAATGATCACCAAGATTATTTGGTAAACTATAAAATAAAATGAAAAAACATTAAACCAAGAAGGAAAAAAAAATAATGAAGATGCCCCTGGCCAGGGTGAAACATCTATAACACTAATTTAAGTTTGATTTCAAAAAAAAATCCCAAGAACTTCCTACCAAAAATATATATATATATATATATATATATATATTGTTATGTTTTGATAATTGTAAATATATAAGTTGTTTTGTTATATTGAGATTGCTAAGGATTTTTTTATATTCTTTGAGAGCCAATTTTGATATGATGTAAATAGATATTTCTGCCCCTGTAATAATAATTGTCAGCGAACGTCACTGTTGTCTTGTCACGCTACCAACAATTATTATTTTTCTCGCACAGCTAAACTCAGTTGGCACGCCCCTGTCTCAGATTGTCGGTTCAAAAGGAATTTGGCCACTGGTGGCTAACTTCAGTTCATTGAATGATCTTAGTTATGTTAGTTGATCATTGTGAGAAAATAAACAAACCAAATATCAAAAACAATTATCTCCTTTATTCAGGAAGAGCTTTAAACTACCTGGCCTACGAAAATCAACTTATGCTAGAGTGAATCAAACAATTATTCACGGATAATCATAAAATTGCATATCATGGATAGATGAACAGAACCTCACTTTTTCTGTGAGCGTAGTTTTTTGTTATTGTTCATAAAAGTGACATAGAGTTCATCGAATGTGATAAATGTTCTTTGTGAAATAGTTCAGGACCGGGAAAGCACTATTAAAAGTTTTATACCTGGTTGGAACTGTTGGTGTTCACAACTATATCATAAATACCGGAAATCTCCTCTCTCCAGCCTCCGTTAGCACTGCAAAACCATGTGTCAGGAACGTATCGATGTGGGACTCAGCTTTTGGAATCGTGGATATACGATATCATCAAGGTAATCTTGTTCTGATAAGCTAATGATGGATTTATTCCATTTTTCTTTCAGAGAAATTTTGTGCGTGCTTCCGCTTCGGAAAATATTTTCGATCCCCTTAAGCTTTGTTTTTTCGTCGCTTCGCAACATCTTGCCATTGTTGTTGTTCCATTTGAAATTTCGAATTCACGTATCAAATCGTCCCTTTGCACTGTTTATATAAATGTTGCACAATTTATACACACAATTAAATTCCCATTCTCATCATTAATTACAAGTTTGAATAATAATTGCCTAAGATACCTTCTCTTTGCCATTCTCTCACAATTTCCAACTTTACATCTGATCATCTCTCCTCTGATTGGATATCTTTCATTAAGACGTTTGCTGTTCTCTCATTGGCTAACTTTTAGTTTGCAACAATTTCATGTACAGAGTGTTTCAAGTTTATAAATGTGTTGCTTACTTTTTATTCATGATAATTTTGTGAATCTTGACTTTTAGTTGTCTTTTGAGCAATTATTAGTTATGATAATTTTGATAGTGTATATAATTGACTGTTTTATAGTACTTTGACATGTTATCTACCCATATCATAGCTAGGCTCATAGAATACATTAAATTTTAAAAGTTATTTACAAGCAAACTCTTGAAATTGATAATTATTTAATTTTTTATTCTTTTTGTGGCTTTTTAGTCTTTTAAAATTTTCAACTAGCATAACATAACATAACAACATTCCTAAATTTATATTCAATAATTTTCTACTTTTAGAAAATTTTGAATATCAATTTCTTTATTTATATTTTTAATTTTCCTTTAACTAACACTACTTTTTCTACTTTCAGAAAACTTCTTGAGCTGGACTTCAAGAAAAACAAGTTCTACAACTATAACTATTATTTACAACTACTAAAATTAAGTTTTATATTTGTACACATTTTCAATATTGAAAATTCCTCTCAGTTGCCTTGTCTGAGGATGTATTAACCTATAACTATTTATAGCATTCTCATTATCAACCTCATATGGTCCTTCAAATGGCATTAAAAGTTTTGCACAAATACCTAGTCTTTTATTTGGTATTCTTAATGCTTTTATAATGACTAATTCTCCTTCTTTAAACTTCGTCTTTTTATTTCTTCTTTTATTTTCCTTTTTCATATATTTATCTGCATTCCTTCTTATTCTAATATTTATTTTATTATTATTTCTTGCATATCTCTTTCATTGCTAATCCATTCTCTTTCAGGCATTATTCCTGTCATAATATATTTAGGACACTCTTTAGTAATAGTACTAGGTACTTCATTGAAATAATTTTCTATCATTTCTATGTTTTCGTCCCATGTTTTATGATTTTGCTGAGATGTCAATCTCAAATATTTTATTACCTCCTGTATATATCTTTCTGTTGGGTTTGAAGCTGGATGTCTAATGCTAGTAAAATTTAATTGTATTCCCACACTTTGTGAAAAATTCTTCATTTGTTCATTAGTAAAATATGTGGCATTGTCTAAAATAATTTGCTCTGGTTTACCTACTTCTACTATGAATTTTGTTAAAAGTTTTTCAACAGTTTTAAAATTTGTCCTTTTTGTAGAGTATATTTCAATAAATTTTGAAAAATGATCCACTATTACAAATATATGTTTATTATTATTATAAGTTGGTATCAAATTACTAACAAAATCTATTGATATTATCTGTGAAGGTTTTGTTGTAATAATACTCTTTGTTTCATTTTTATTAATCATATTTTAATGTTTACTTAATTGACAAACTTGACATATTGTTACAATTTTTTTAGTTAACTCCAAATCTTGTGAACTTATATAGTTTTCTCTAAATATCAACCAAGCTTTTCCAATCCCTATATGTATGTATTTCTGATGTATATGTGTAATCACCTGTTCTGCCAATTCTTTTGTGATAACGTATAGTTCTTCCCCATTTACTAATTTTATTATAATACCATTTTTGTGTATTGTTCCTCTTTTTTCTTTATTTGTTAATTTGTACTGATCTTGCCTAATTTGATTTTCAGAAAACAAACCTATTTTATTCTTAAAAACATTTATTCCTATTTTTACCTGTCTAGGAGTATGTGTTTTTCCCATTTCCATTCTCGTTAAAGTATCTGTGATGAAATTTTGTTTCCCTGGTATATGCCTAATTTCAAATTTATATTCTTGCAATAATAATGCCCATCTATGTACCCTATTACTTGCATATTTGCAATTTACAATTGACATCAGTGCTTCATGATCAGTTTCAATATAAAATTTTGCCCCTAATAAATAAAATCTTAATTTAGTAATACAAAATATAACACTTGCTAGTTCTGATTCTGTAACAGTGTAATTTCTTTCATGTTTTTTAGTGATTCTGGAAACAAATGATATTGGAACTTCTTTTCCATTTTGTACTTGTATCAAAACTCCTGCAAATCTTGACATAGATGCATCAGTTCTCATTACAAAAGGTTCATCATAGTTTGGATAAAATATTTTTAAATTTTGAATAAAAATGTCCTTTAATTCATATATTTTTTTTTTATTCCATTTCCATAATATATTACAATTTTTTTTTTCCTTTTTCATTTATTTTGTAACCTAGATAACTAATTTCTTGTTGAAAAAATTCACATTTATCTATATTTATTTCAAGCCCTGCTTCATCTAATATTTGAAATATTTTTTTCGAATGTTCTTTATGCATTGTTTCATTCTCAGAGTATATTAATATGTCATCAATAGTAGGAGATTTAAGCCGGTTCTGGCTCTCCCCCCACCACTATGACGTCACGTGTGACCTTGAATGGTTGCAGGTGTGCAATGTGGTGTGTGTTTGACCTTGAGATTCGACTTTGAGATTTGTCATTGAGTTTTGACATTGGGTTTGGTCGACTTTGGGATTCGACTACAGTTTTGACCTTGAGTTTGACATAGAGATTCATAACATTAAGTTTTGACTTTGAGATTTGACCTTGAGTTTTGATGTTGGGATTGTTTCGGCAACCTAAAGATTTGATCTCGATGTTTGTTTCACCTTGACTGAAGCTGTGGTGTAGGCATACATATTCTGTGTAGTCATGACCTTCATGAATCCTTGCACTCTCCAAGCGAGGAGGGCATTCATCCTGTGAGAGAGCTAAGAGTGAACTGCGAGTATTGAT
>JAFIRS010008410.1:0-17361 GCA_018342105.1 Gonioctena quinquepunctata
AACATTCAAATATCACTGATAACTTCTTTTTGCCGCCATTTGTAGAAAATGGTAGCGCTCTCATTGGTCGATTTCCTTCCCGTAATGTCTATGCCTAAAGCCTAGTTTTCATTACAGCGGATGGCGGATTATTTTGTTGCGGACTTTTTGTGATTGGTAGAAAATATTCAAAATGTGAATAGCGCGAAATATTTGCGGATATTTTAACATTTTGCGGAGTCTCATTTTATGTTAAACATTTTTTAACTTTCTGGCGGTTTTTTAGAGCTTTTGACATTAGATAAGTGAGGTTATAATCCCAGCTCGGGTTTATTAGGCAATCCATACCACGTGACCAAATATGGCGGTTGTTGGCACACAAACTGATAATCGCCATATTGTCAGTGTACACTTTTGGCTTGTAAAAGTGTATTTTTGGTTATTTTCGGAGCTTTTGTGTTGTTAATTAATAATATTCGGATGGAGAGTGATTACCTGAAAACACTATTGTTGAAAAGCAGAAGCTATGGTGAACGGTATGCTTGAAAATACATCCCCATCTTCTGTTTACATTTTTACCAATGTATTTGTTACAGGTATAAAATGAAGTTGAGGATTGATCAGTGATTTAGATCCTTTTTACACTGAATTGTTCAACTGTTGGTGCTCCTCCTGTTACGAATATGGATATTATTTTGTATTTGCTTTCTACTCAGCTTTCCCAAATGCAGATGAAGCCCTATACAAGTTTAGAACCCATACATATTTTGAATCTGGCTTCGTTGTGAAGGTGAGAACAAAAATTCAGAATCATTCATATTTTTAGTTAGTCCAGTTATTTTTTTTCCTAGGCAGCAGGTTTTTTCTGATGGGTACATGGTACCAGTTGCAAATCTTGAGTCATCGAAGTGAATTATTATAAATTAGGAATAATAATACATAAGAAGCAATTTATATTTAAGAATATTACTTCTCAACTTTCTAATCAACATAACTTTTTTTCAGGTGATCTATTATATTTATTGCCAATTTTTTATTATAAAGAATTGATTTGATATTTAAGAATATTACTTCTCAACTTTCTAATCAACATAACTTTTTTTCAGGTCAAGTATTCACAAAAGGCAAATTAAAAACCTTCAGATGTTTGGTACATAATTGAAAAGGATGAAAGCATTTGTACTGCTCACTGTACTTGTATGGCCGGAGACAGTGAAGTAGGTGGTCATATTGGTGCTATATTACACACACGCACAGATTTGGAAGCTGTGTGGCCAACGATATATATATATATATATATATATATATATATATATATATATATATATATATATATATATATATATATATATATATATATATGTTAAAGTGGATTTGTAGAAAACTTCTTTTTAAAAACTTTTTATTTTATTATAATATAAATACAATTTTACGTGTATGAAAATACACGGACGACTAAGGGAATAGAAGTCAATTTTACGGGTATGAAAATACACGGACGACTATGGGAATAGAAGTGACGCTCCTCTGATCGGGACATCCTTTTATAAGTTCGGAAATGCTGATGCAGAACTGCGTCTTGTTTACGATTCTGGATGCTTCTTGGGGCCCAGGTGTCTGGATGCTGACTATGCTGTCCTTCTTAACCTTGCAACATTGTTGCATACTACCGCAATAACTGCGTAGAATATGGTGATTTTCGATATAACAACTCCCTTCTTTTAGAAAAGTTGGTGCTATGGGTGCAGCAACTTTTAGGCATGGACTCTGTTGGTACAGAATTTCCCAGTTCTATGACTTCTTCTTCAATTTCTTCACCAAGATGTATATTAGGGCGTCTTCTTGGGAAAGAGCCTGGAAAGGACTCTCAGGGGAGAATGTTGGCCTGGAGGTTTTGGGGGATGATCATCTCCTCTGATGTCATAATTCCTATTTTACAGATTTATGTTTCCTACACTTACAGAAAAACATATAAGATGATCAAACAGACAATTAATACAATAATAAAATAAGTAAACCAAGAAATATGTTTCGTAACGAAAGGTTCATTTATAATTTTATCAAGATCATCAGAGTATTGACTCAATTTATGTTGTGCAATATTTAAATCATCAACGTTTAGTTTACTTAATTTCAATGGTTTCAGGACAGGCATATTATGTTTTTCAGGAAGGTGCTTACAGCATTCAAATGGTATCAGAATAGGATTACTATTATAAGTAATATTTTTCTCAAGAGTTACGTGCGTGGAATGTACTCTGGTGTTACCACAAAAGCATTACAATCTGCCTTTAATTTCAAAATTGAATTGTTTTGAATAATTTTGGTAAATGGTTCAACATTTAAACAGGTTATTGTCAATGGTAAAGGATCTGATAGTGTTATTAACCAGATATTCGGATCCAAATTAAATACATTATAGTCCTTTGCAAAAAGTAGAGACATCTGACAAGTTCTAGGTATTTTTTACTGAATATTTAAATAATTGAGCTTCACAAATAGCATCATTATCTATAGGAAATGGTAAAATGTTTGAACAAATTCTCAAACTAGGGCCTACAATTTTACAATCATCTAAATTTTGGGAAGTGTAAAATACAACATGGAATCATCTTCTTTCGCTATATATTTTGAATTTGTAGGTAAAATATGAGAAAGTCCAGTCCTGTTATCAGGGATAGGAATGGGGTATAATTGATAGGAAGTATATAATTCAGGTTCAACAAGAGGGATTTTGAGAATAAAACCACTCGTGATTCGGTCTGAAAGGCCTGAAGTTCAATCAAATCCAGGTATTGAGCAATGGATGAGATTTTGCAGGAAGGGGGAAATTACTTTTCTTCACTGATTGTGAAATGTCTTGAAGGGCATGTTCTAAATCCCATGGGGTAATTATTGAAGTATGGAGTATTTTTAATCTTGCGAAAGTGATTGAATCAAAATGTCGTCTAAATATGATTCAATAAACAAATAACTTTCCATAAGTGATTCAATGACTTCCAAAGTTTTACTTCTGAATCTATGACTAATACATCATTTGCAATATCTGAAATGGAATCTTCGATTTCCTTAAGATCCTTGTTGAATGTCTCCTCGTCAATTTGTAATTTTTGAATAGTTGTATTAAAACTTTTATTACTGATGTAGTTACTGAGATTTGATTTTCAATAGGTTTTCCAATTGATATTCATCTCGCGTAATTTTATTAATACATTCGTTGAAATATTCACCATCACTGTTATCAAATTGCTAATTTGGCTTTTCCAAAAGTACCAATACCATTAATCAATCCTCTTTTTACTCGTTTTCTTTTTCAATATGGTTTGTATCTAAATATATTTCTTCAAGTTTTGAATCTAATGATTCGGCAATTTGTGTTAATAAACTAACATGAGTTTTAGCTTTTGCATAAAGAAAGTTTATCCCTGTATTTTCAGTTTCTAAAAATAATACTAAGCTTTTTAATAATTCATGATTATGATTCAAAGCGTTGCCTACTGCAAGTATATCTTTGTAAACAAGTAATGTCCACTTCTCATTTGAGAGTTTCAGATTGTCCTTTTGATGATAATAAATACCTATGGTATTGTTGATGGGGACCACATCGTATTGTCCGAATGCCATCGCTGTAATTACCGCGATAACTGCGAGGAACAGCATTTTTATCTGAAATGAATTTATTCAGAATAAGGTTTCATTCTATCGAAATTTATTTTTGATTGTTGGTTTGTTTCTAAATTCTTTAAGAGTGCTGAATTTTAAAAATTTCAAGATTTTGAAAGGGTCCATTAAATTTGTTTTGAAGTTTATTTCCAATCTGACTCTTTAACGTAGACTTTATCTCCTACCTTATAGTCAGGGGGATCATGTTTGATGTTTTTATCGAAGCGTATCTTAGCTTTTTCCTTACTACGCTCCGTTTTTTGTCTAGCAATCTGGTAATAGTATGAGATTCGATTATTCAAGTCTCGGATATATTTAGTTATTAAATTCTTTTCATTATATAAGGTTTCAGGTGGTCTAGTTGAGGTGTGTCCGAATATTAATTCGTACGGGGTGAATCCATGAGTTTTGTTTTTTGTGTTATTGTAACAAATAACCGCATATGGGGAGAACATTTAAAGGGTGTTCATCAGGGTTTTCCGTTTGATGTGCTCTAATCATTTCCATCAGGGTTGCATGAAATCGTTCTACACTTGCATTACTTTGAGGGTGATTTACACTTGAAAAGTCAATTGATGTCGTATAATGTACACAAGTCTTTCATAGTATGATTATTAAATTCTCTTCCACTATCACAATGAATTCTTAAAGGTGTTCCGTAATGTTGAAAGTATAATAAAAGTGTGTTAACTACTGACTTGCAGATTTATCTTCTAATGGATAAGCCTGGGTAAATTTTGTAAGTTCATCTCGAATTGTTAAAGCATAGTTTTATTTGGAATTTCCATAATGTCGATATTAATTCTTTCGAAAGGTGTTTTGGTGTTTCAGTTAGAACTAATGGATTATTTAAATTTTGCCTGCAAATTTTAGTTTTTGGCATGTTTCACATTGTTTCACATATTTTCTACATCTTAGTGATTCTGGGCCAGTTATACTTTTCTCTAATTCTTCTTAAGGTTTCATTAATACCTCTATGTAAATTTGCCTTTCCATTATGATATTGATCTAGAATCAAGGGGATTTGATCTTGATCTGGGACCTGAACTATATCTTGGCAATTTGAAATTTAATTTCGTCATCATCTGCTAAAATGTATGACAACATTTCTTGAATTGGGAGATCTGGATTATTTTCAACATGATATATTTGATTTGATTCAAAATGTGTCGATCTCTATAAAGGAACTAAACATATATTCGATTGCATTTTTCGGGATCATACGGTATAGGAATCATGAAATATTTCCTATTTTTTATGGATTTACTAGTTAAAACATTAATTTTGTTATACTGAAAATTTAATTCTTCTTCAAAAATGTCTTCGAAAATTTTTCATGTATATCTGTTGTTTTATTTCTTTGTGGAAAAACAATTATGTTCTTATGATTCTTGTCTAAAAGTTGTTCGTTCGTAAACGCAAATTTTTGAATAATCAATCAATGATTTTTCTTTGAAAAGTCTCGAAAAATAGTTAATTCCTCTAAGACAGTTTCTTGAGCTACTTCGGTTTCAGTGTCAGATATTTCTTCCTCATCTTCATTTGCCATTAAAATATTTGAATGGAATTTAGCATTCTTTGAAATAATTAATTTTAATTCGTGATAAGGCATCTGCGTTCTTGTTGATTTTTCCTGGTTTATAAATAATTTCGTAAGAGTATTCTTCTAATTTCAATCTCCAGCGAGCAAGTCTGCTACCTGGATCTTTTATTGAAAATAGCCAAGTTAAAGGTCTATGATCTGTTACTAGAATAAATTTTCTACCGAATAAATAGGGTCTGAAATGTTTCACTGCCCATACTATTGCTAATAATTCTCGTTCAATTGTGGAATATTTCGTTTCTGCGGAACATAAGGTTCTTGAAGCATAGGCAATGGGAAGATCTTTTCCAATGGGACCTTGAGAGTATAGAGCCGATTGCAAAATTACTTGCATCACATGTTAAAATAAAGGGTTCATTGAAATTCGGATAAATTAAAATTGGACTTTGAACTAGGAAATTTTTCAAAGTTTCAAATGCCAAAGAGCATTCTGAAGTGAAATTGAAAGGGACATCTTTTGTAATAGGTATGTTAAAGGTTTGGAAATTTTTGCAAAGTTAGGAATGAATCTTCTATAATAACCAGTTAGTCCAAGGAAAGATTTTTATATCTTTAGGATTCTTTGGTTGTGGAAAATTTTGAACACATTCTACCTTTTCGGGATTCGGTTTAACTCGTCCTTAGTAATTATATGTCCTAAATAAACGACTTCTTTCTTAGAAACTCGCATTTATCGGGTTGAATTTTTGGTTAGCTTTCTGTAATCTTTTAAAATTTCCGTTAGTCTCATAATATGTTCGTGAATGGTTGCTGAGTATACAATGATATCGTCCATATATACTAGACATCTCGTTTTGGATACCTAGGAGTATATTGTCCATTACACGTTGAAAGTGCTTGGAGCATTTTTAAACCGAAAGGAGTACGGAGGAATTCATAGTGTCCATTTTCAACTGAAAAAGCTGTTTTGGAAATATCTTTGGGTCAATTTCAATTTGGTGAAAACCTGAGGCTAAGTCAAGTGTTGTAAAAGATTGACAATGTCCTAGTTGATCAATGAAATCAGTTATGTTCGGAAGGGGTACTTGTCGTCAACTGTCACTTCGTTTAATTTTCTATAGTCTATTACAACTCTCCATTTTTTGTTTTCCGGATGCGTCCATTTTTTTGGAACAACCCACACTGGGGATGACCAAGGTGAAATAGAAGGTTGGATAATTTTTGTTCTAACATTTTCGAAATTTGAGTCCTAACTTCATTCTTATGTACGTAGGGTAACGATAAGATTTTGTAAAATTGGTTTTGAGTCACCTGTATCAATTGAATGTTTAATTTCGTTTGTAAAAGTCAAATGGTCACCTTCGAGATAAAATATATCTGAAAATTCAAGGCATACTTCAATTATGAGTTCTTTTTCTTCTTCATTTAAATGGTCAAGTCTCAATTGGTTTTAATTTCTTGACTTCTGTCTGTCTGTAGTTATATTGGGTAAAATCTGAAATATTATAATTCATCACTGTTTCTGAATCATTTACTATTTCTAATTTTAAGTCTGAAAAATCTATTATTTTGGAATGCAATTTATATTAACAATTGTTGAAAAATTCTCCCTTTTCGTTAATTTTTACTAATGCGTTCGGAAGTCGAACTTTTTTCTTTTTCTTGAGCTAACAGTATAGCTTCACAATTTTTCAAATCAGATTTCAATTTGAATACTTTTTCTGTCCTTTCTTCTATTGAAATTATATTTTCTATTTTTGGTCTGAAAGTTAGAGGTATTTTCGAATTTTCTGGTGGAATTTGTTTTTCAATTTTGAAAAGAGGGACTTCTTTGAAATTTGTAATTAATTTACGATTTTTAATGTCAACTATACCATCATAGTGTTCTAAAAAATCTGAACCTAAAAGTCCGTCGAATTCCATGTCAAGATCGTGAATATAAATCTTATGTAAATCTGTGTCGTTGAAAGGAATCATAACAGATTCTTTAATTACAATTTTTTCATTACTAATACCTTGTATAGACAAATTTTCAGGTGATCGATAATAAGTATATTTTTCTACAGCATGTGGTTTGAAAATTGAAATTCCCGCTCCTGTATCAACTAAAATTTTGAATTTCCCTGTAGAATCATTAATGTAATACAAATTATTGGAGTTTACTGTATTTAAATGAATTTCTGGTAATTGTTGATTTGTGATGGGTTTGAGATTGAGATTTCACTGTATTCGTGCAATTGATCTTCTCCGGTTGTTTGTCTCGTATTTCTAATAAATTCGTTTGCGTCGTAAGGTTGTTCATAATCTGATCGTCTGGAATTTCTTCCACAATAGGCGGTTTGTCTCGGTCTACGCGCTGGTAAAAATCCTGCGATTGTAATTCGTCTGAATAATCATAACTGTTTACGTACGATTCATCATAATACTGCGAATAATCATTTTCAATGTCAGATGGAAAGTAAGAGTCTTCTTGATAGTAAAAGTTGTCATAATCAACATATGATTCTGGTTCATAATGTTCATTAAAATGATGAGTTCTTTTTTGAATGTTTTCGCGCTTTTGGTTTTTTGAATGGGTATTTGATGGTTTTTTGGAATTGATTTCGTTGAAATTGTATTGGTTGTTGATTTGGAAATTGTTGTGTTCGAGTGTTCTGGTATACTGCTTGTGAGTTTTGGAATCTCTGAAAGTTTGGATTTGGATTCCTATTGAAATTTGGATTCGGATTTTGATAGAAATTAGGGCTTTGATAAGATTGGGGATTTTGATTTGAATGAGAAAAATTGGGATTTTGATTTCTATTAAAATTTGAATATTGGATTCGTGGTAATCTTCTTGGTTGAAAAGAAG
This sequence comes from Gonioctena quinquepunctata, assembly GCA_018342105.1. NCBI lineage: Eukaryota > Metazoa > Arthropoda > Insecta > Coleoptera > Chrysomelidae > Gonioctena > Gonioctena quinquepunctata. Next base: position 8,037 of record JAFIRS010008410.1, read on the forward strand.
TTGGTCCTTTATTGTTTGAATTAGATTGTCCGAATTTTTGGGTTTCAAAATAGGATAGTTGGAGTTCCTTTTTTATTCTAAGGGATGCTTCCACCATGTCTGTTGGGTTACTCGCACGAATAATATGTCCGAGTTTTGGTTCTAATCCGGTTAATAAAGTATTGAGTACCATTGATTCTATTAAATTAGATTGTGCCGCTTTTTGTGTTTGCGCCAAGTTCGATTTTTGAATACACGAAAGCATTTTTGCGTTATGTGTCTGTAATCTAGAAAAGAAAATGTGGGCATTTTCGCCATTTCCCTGTTTTATTCTCTGCAAATCTTGGATTAGTGATGTTAAATCTCGTGAATCTCCAAAGTGTGCATTCAAAAGACTTTTGATATCTGTATACGTTTCTGGGTTTCGTGAATTTATCAATTGGGCTGCCTTTGATTTTAATTTATTTCTGATATGAATAGTCAAAAGAATTTTTTGTTGACCTATTGCCATACGTTGGGCATGATCACAAGAATTCAAAAAGGTACTTAAGGAGATTGGATCTCCGTCATATTCGGGTACAATTGAAAATATTTCTGAAAGTCTATAAGGTTCGATTTCGGGAACATTTTCGTCTTGGTCATGAACATTATCATGATCATTGTCATCAGAGATAGACATTGTGAATGAAACTTGGGTGAAATTGGGTGAAAATTGGGTGAAAAATGGGGTATGTCACTGTTTGGGATGGACAAAACAGAACTTTCTTAAAATTAATAGTTAGTTTCAGTTGTACTGCTGAATTTAATTCATACAGCTGAAATCTAATGACTAGGAAAGATGATTCTATGTTACTTACAATTATTTTCCTACTGCTAGGCGACAGAAGATGAAATCCTTTCTACTGTGTGAGCGTAGCTACCCTGGGATGAGCCTCGTTTTGCGTGTTTCTCAGAGCCACAGAGACCGTCTTCTTGTCTTTTCGTTTTCTTTCTTCTTACTTGATAGGGTTCTTGGTTTATCTTCTTGTTACTTTTTTCGTGTGTCTCTTTCTATCTTATTTCGCTTGCTGTTGGGTGACGGAAGATGAAATCCTTTCTACTGTGTGAGCGTAACTACCCTGGGATGAGCGTCGTTTTGCGTGTTTCTCAGAGCCACAGAGACCGTCTTCTCGTCTTGCGTTGGGTTCTTGCTTCTTGAAGGTTTGGAAACCACCACCCTGGTATTTCGGGGTGTTGTAGAAATCCGCACGACTGCGCCAATTTGTTAAAGTGGATTTGTAGAAAACTTCTTTTTAAAAACTTTTATTTTATTATAATATAAATACAATTTTACGTATATGAAAATACACGGACGACTAAGGGAATAGAAGTCAATTTTACGGGTATGAAAATACACGGACGACTATGGGAATAGAAGTGACGCTCCTCTGATCGGGACATCCTTTTATAAGTTCGGAAATGCTGATGCAGAACTGCGTCTTGTTTACGATTCTGGATGCTTCTTGGGGCCCAGGTGTCTGGATGCTGACTATGCTGTCCTTCTTAACCTTGCAACATTGTTGCATACTACGTCGCCAATAACTGCGTAGAATATGGTGATTTTTCGATATAACATATATATATATATAAATAAATGTTTGTTTATTTGTTGTTTTACTGATTCAGTTGATTACTCTTAATTTAATACCAATTATAAAAAAATTACACAATATTGATATTTGTATATAGTACAATTTCGATAAATATCACGATATATCCAATTTTTACTGTTAATGAATTACAATACCCTTTGAAGGTTGTAGACGATGTGGTAACTTGATTACTCTCGTCTCGGACGTCCATCGTTTTAATGTTCTTGAAAAGGTTTTCACGATGTTTCGAATGTTTGTATCTGCAATCGTCTGAATACAGCATTCACATTCGAAACATCATGAAAACCTTTTCAAATACATTAAGACGATGGGCGTCCGAAACGAGAGTAATCAAATACAATACCCTTCACAAGACTTGAACGAGGCTTTCGATAATTGCCTGAAATATCTAAAATGGGAAGGTTGAGATTAAATGACATAATTCTAAATATTTTTATTTATTGAGTCACCAGAATCCTAAAGGAAATTTGTATTCCAGTAATTCAATAACAATACCTATAAGAATGTTTTTTGATATATGAACATTCATTTGGAGTGTTCTCTATTTTTGAAGTGGAAAATATATATATATATATAAACTTTATTAGAAAAGGGAACTCCTAATGTACAATAGTTCAGAGATATACAAGTAGGCAAAATCATACAAGTAATCGTAGGAACAAATCAATTCACAAAAGTCTGAAGTTATAGGTATCCATGACGGAATGAAGGATATTATCACGAATGTATACACACACAGGGTATGTCTGCTTCAGCCTCTCTGATACTTGATTTTCGAATCCGTAAGATCTTCTAGGTTGATTGCAGCTAACTATAGAGCTCTCCTCCTCCTCGATAAGTCATTTTAACTGGTCAAAAACTTATGATTTGAAACTGTAGACACCGAGTGAAACCCGACTCTATCCCTGTCGAGACGGGACCCACAGTTAACTACAATGCAAATAAGGGTCATTTTTCTTCAGTTGAAGAACGAATTATGATCCTAAACTGAAAAAACTACTCAAATTCGCACAGAAAATCACAAAATAAACACTTTTACCACTATGGTCACTTATGACGAATTACAATGTCTGCCAACAGCCGCCATATTGCTTTCGTTTTGACAGGTCGATGGATTGCCTAATATTTGTTTATGGTCTGTATTTGTGTCGTTAAAGTCACAAAATAGGGGGGGATTTTTGTGGTTAAAGTGTTCAAGTAATTTAGATAATCGTACTCTGTTACGTGTGTTGGGCAAGATGAATTCTGACGAAGAAGAGATTATGATATGATCCTTGAGCTTTTCTGTATAAAAATATGTTTCTTACCCGCCATCGTTTAGGTTGCCGTTTTCTTTTAATTATTTTGGAAAATGCATAAAGTAGTCCCAACAAGCAAATTTTACGAACTTTTGTGTTAATTTTTTTTCTATACCACATTTCAACCTGAATACTGAATGAATTTATATTATTTGTACTACTCAATTCGTTTTGAAATCAAAACAACCTTTGACATGACAATGATGTTCTGTCCTTTGTCAAAAACCAGATAGTTATCTTGTAAAATTAAAATATTACAAGAATTCATTAAATACGCTCCGCGTTTATGAAAACGTTTGTTTGATGCGAGGATCATCCCTTACGCGGAATTTCATTCCGCCATCCGCAATCCGCTGTGATGAAAACTAGCCTTAATAGGAGTGCTTTCTTCAGACCATGCGGAACCTGGAGTCCGGAAATCTCAAATTGAAGTGTTCGAGCCAATCATAACGTTTAAAATATTCGATGGTGTGTTGGGATTGGCTCAAAAATTTTAATTTGACATTTCCGCATTATCTGAAAATGAAAGCTGAAAGCTATGAACATCTGAAAAAACAAATTTTATTGGAAGTAATGCCGAAAAATAATATCACACAAGTTCTTTGTCATTTATAAACCCTGAGTGTTTCCACAGATATTCATTGATGTATCGAATATAAAAGCTGTGTTGTGGTTCAACTAAGTGTTTTCGTCTAACCTAAAATTCGAATATTTAGGTTAGGAAAATGGGTCGTAAATGTAGCGTAGAAGGATGTTTATCAGACTCGAATCGCAGTGAAGATGTAGGAGTTACTTTCCACAAAGTACCCCCTCATTCTGATGTTAGACCTAAGTGGATGTCACTCTGCCGCATTCCAGACGACAAGAAATTGATCAAAGTTATCTATATATGCTCTCGCCACTTTTTACGCGCCGACTTCTGTAATTTCAAAGGTAAAAAGTACATGCTCAGACAAGGCGTATTACCGAGTGTCTTCCCATGGGATAAGTCCAAGCTGGAAGCTATTAAAGCCGTATCCAAAAAAGAGAAACCCACAGAACAGAAAGACGATGTGGGTCCTACAGTAGTGAAAAAAGAAAACGATGACAGTTCCATGATGGAAATAAAAGAAGAACCCCTCGAAGATAAATTGAAGGAGGAAGATCTCGATATTGAAAATCAAATTCCTTTGAACGAAATCAAAATCGAGCCCAGGGAGAAATTGGATGAATTTGAAAAAGATAAGGTAGAGAAAGTGCATCAATTCTTTGAGTTTCGTAATAAACTCAAGAATCTTGACTATGAAGAGAATGAAGTTCTCATTCATTTCGAAAAGTTTTCCAGCAAGTATGACGAATGGATCTGCATGAACAGCTCTCGGCTCAGGCCTTTGCAATCCAATTCAAGTAATTCTTCTACTGTAATTAGGAAGGGAGGGCCAGTGGAGAATTATATAGTAGGTGAAAGGTGTCTTGCTGCTTGGAGTGATTCTCGGAAGTTTCCAGCCACTGTCACAAAAGTTATGGAAAATGGTGAGATCCGTTATTCAATGAAACTAATCCGTAGTCAAAACTTTAAGCTCACAGATCAGAATGATCAAGGATTATTTTTCTGTCTTTACTTTTATAATGAAAACAATTTTACTTATGTAACGACAATAATAAGCAGAAATTAACCTGGTTTTAGTGAGGATTGAAATCAATAGAACTACACCAAAAACAATATTTTCCAAGTTTCCGTTTTCTTGAACGTTGAGGCAGAAAATAATTTCATTTTTTGTTTTCTGCTATAAACAAAATAGGTTAGATCTCTCCCACTGGAGTTGGGGTTAGGAGACTACTATGTTGGAACCCTAAAAGAATGTATGGAGGTCCGGGCCCTCTCCGGCTATATCTGGACAACCATTAAGCTGGCATTGTCAACATAGCGGAATCGAATTTAGAATAAGTAATAAATTTGTTGCTATTTTTTTGCTAATTTGTTACAGCAAAACTGATTTTTTTGCTCCAGCAATTCGAAAAAAAGAAGACAATGCCAGCTTATAATTAAGTTGGCATTGTCACGAAAATTATCGGCATAGAGAGTGGATCTGACTAATTTTAAATTTGTTGCTAATTAGTTGCTGATATGATAACAATTCCATCCCATTTTTTGGACCAAAAATTAAAAGATACGGAAGATACAAAAGCTAGGAATAGTATTCGGCAATTAATATTCGATTGCTACAGCTGGATAATATTAAGAAATTTCATATGGAGAGATTTTATTTTGAAATAAAAGTTCTTCCAATGCCAGTTGAATGTACATCCACAATATTTGATTGATATTCACTCAAGATAGGAATGATTAGAACAGTTACATAACTGTTCAAAACGTCAGCAACTAATTTAAAATCAGATAGATCCACTCTCTATGCCAATAGTTTTATTTATTTATTTATACTGATTACAAACAGACTATGTCTAATAACATGTATCAGTTGGAAAATTACAAACATACAGAAGCGAAGTATAACAATTATACAGATACAAACATATATATATATATATATATATATATATATATATATATATATATATATATATATATAAACAATATTAAAACTATTAAAATATTTAAAATTAATGTACAAACATCACAAGGCACTTATACTATCCTGGTTGTATCTCAAATGGGAGAGTAGTGAGGTCTTAGAGATATTAAGGAAATCAATTTCTCCTGTTCTCAAGAGGTTGTTAACACTGACTAAGCAGTTGTTAATGGGGGCGCTTAAATTGTGAATTTTGAAGGGGCTATTTCGATTCTCAGTCTTATGTCTGTAACGTTAAAGTGAATGTTCATCAGTATATCAGGTACATTGATCAAGTTGTGTGAGATATCAAAGGCAAAAGAATCTGGATCCTTTCCGCGTTAACTCAAAGTCATAATTTCAAAAATCTCTTCTTTGGTTTTAAGGGATATACTAATGGGTATATTCCATATTTTTTAAAGTGCATGGATCTTAGAAATTGTTTTTTGGATTTTTTTTGCATATCGGAATATGTTATGGTCTCAGGGTTCCAAATAATACAGCAGTACTCTAACTTAGATCTAACATAGGAATTAAATAGTATTATAGATGTTTGGTATTTAAAATCATGGCTTGATCTCAAGATGAAGCGAGTTTTCTGTAGCACTCAAAGCTAATTCTGCTAATATGTTCATTGACGACAATGTTTTAGTAAAAAACAACACCTAGATCCTTGATTTTATCTAGAGATTCCAGCTCGAATCATTGATGGTATAGTTTCCACTATTTCAATTTTTTCTTAGTGTATGATACTATTTTACATTTTGACTCATTTAGTGATAGGTCATTATCATCATAGTACCTACAGATTGCATCAATTATGTCTTGGAACTTTTTGTGTCTTCTACTGATGTTATTTTGAGAAACACTTCAAGTCATCTGCATATAGAAGAAATTTTGTACCTTCAAGATAGTCATTGATATCATTAATGAACATGACAAAAACAACGGTCCCAGTATCGAGCCTTGGGGACACCCGAGGTATAGTAAAACTCTCTGGACTGCAGTTATTATATTTAACAAAAGTTAGGACGATTTGTCAGATACGATTTTATAAATAGACTAATTTTTCATCAATGAAAATGATGTTAACTTATTCAAAAAACAGGATTTACCCTATCAAATGCTTTTGCTAGGTCCTAAAATGGTATCAATTTGATAGTTGGATATTTCTTTGAGACATAGCTAAAGGCATAAGGTTTGTTGTGGTTGATTTTTTTTATGAACCCATGTTGTTCATCTAAGAGTACTGAAGATATGTGACAATTTATTTTTTTATGATTGTCTTCAAATATTTTTGAGGGTGATGGTAAAATAGTGATGGGCCTATGTTTGTTATTTCATTGGTTTCCAGATTTATGAATTGAATTATACATCCCACTTTGAATCTTTCAGGAAACACATTAGACTCCAAAGATCTAATGAAAATAATTTGTAGTGGTGATGATAATGAGGTAAGCGAATGCTTGGAAAAAGTAGGCTGGTACTCCATCTACCCCCATTACCGCTTTGGGTTTCAATGATTGAATGGCCTCTAAAATATCAGATATTTCAATGTTTTTAATTTGTGGGTTAGTAAGACCATAATCTTTATGTTGGATTCCCTAGGATGAGTGTACTTTCCTATATACTGACTTGAAGTATTGTGCATAGGCATTGGAGATATCTTTATCTGATTCTAAGATTTCATTATTATAAATAAATCTACTCGATATAGATGAGTTACTTTTTTATTTTTCATAAAGTCCCAGAGTATTTTGGATCCGAATGAATTTGTTCCTCAATATTTTTCATATGATTTTCATAACTCGCTTTGATAAGTTTTTTGGTTTCACTTCTCAGTTTCCTGTATCTTTGCAAATATTCGGGTTTTTTTTTTTTGATTTTTTACATAGACGTTTCTTTAGCTTTATTTTTATTTTTCGTGACAATACCAGCTTAATTTTAAGATGCATTGTCCGTTATTCTTTTTAAATGGCTGGAGCAACAAAATTAGTTTTACTGTAACAACAAATTATTACTTATTCTAAATTCGATTCCGCTATGTTGACAATGCCAGCTTAATGGTCGTAATATCTGGTGCGATATAACTAACCTATTTTGCACATTGGTTTCGTGCACATTTGACAGATGGTCGAAATTGGAGGTAAAAGTAAAACAATCTCACTTTTCCGATTTGTTTATGTTGGAAAGTTGAACATTTTTACCGATTTCAAAAAGAATTCGGTAGTTGGATTGCATATGTTATTGTTTAATTCGTAGATGATCATGCCTTCATATTGTACTGTTGTGAAATGCAAGATTTTTTTTTTCTTCCTATCGTTCTCGGTGAACATCATCTAAACTGGAATAATATTTTGTCAGGTCCATTGTCACAATATTTCACCCAAAACGCAATAAAAACTGTAAACATTTTTAATTAACGTTCTTTAACTAGCTAAACAAATGTGTTGTTTTACGTCCAATGTCGACCATCTGTCGAATGTGCACGAAACCAATAGTGGAAAACAAAGTATACATACAGGGTGTCCCAGGGGTGCCTGCAAGCTCCATAACTTTTTTTCTATAAAAGCTGTCGACTTGATTTTTTTTAAACGATAGGTCCGATAATGAGGCACATTCTAAAAATATTTCTATTTATATACAGGAGGTCCCAAAATTAGATACACAACCAAGTTCTGGTTTTTAAATCTTGAATTATAAATTATGCTAGACGGCCCTCATACATTCACCATATTTTACTAGTAGCCACTGAACAGTTTCACTGTTCACCTCCCTCCATCATCAGATCAGCTCCAAGTTACCAAATTATAGTATTGTCACAGAATTTATACCACACAGAAGCTAAAGAATCCTGCACTTTGATGTTCTAGGGTCAAAATTAGAAACCTTGAATCCCACTTCTAGCCACACTGAAAAGTGAAAAGAAAAACTCAGTGAACAATAAAAAAAACGGGATTAACTTGTACCATCAATTTAATGACATCTCAACTTTTAAAATAACAAATGGGAATTATTATAAACTGATAAGGATTCTAGAGTGAAATATTTTTTTTTGGGGTATAAGAAAATTGGAATTATTGGACATTGCTTTTCTTATTAGTATAAATATACTATGTTAATCTTTGAGAATTCATCTATTATTGCTCATTTTTTGAATTATTGTTTTTTTTTCCTTAAGAAAAATAAAACGTTTATCCATATTTGTATATATATATATATATATTTTATATATTATCTGAATCGAAAGATGAGATTAATAAATTTAGGTTAGATTGGGTTAGGTAAATATTGAGTTATGCCTCCACCCCGAAACTAGTGTTACATTTTTCTTGTGTTTTTGACTTTGAACACGAATCGAAAATGGCGGTCCAAAGTTTCGAGTTGGAGGCCTTTTTTGGTTTTGGATCCCACATTCTCGGACCGTTTCTAAAATCCTCAAAATCTTCCTTCTTTTTATCGCATAAACTACAAACAATAAATACCCTTTCGGGAAATTTATAAAAGTATCCCTTTTATTGAATAAATCATCCTTCTTCAACACCACCTTACTCCACCTGACCAGATTGAGGTTAGTTGTTTGTTTATTATCGGTGAGAGGGGGATTATATTGTACCTATTGAAGAAGGGGGATTTTTTCATAGCTATATTTTGTAAAAATTGTGCCCGGAAATTGAATAATAGACTCGCACAAAACAACAATATCAAAAACAAATAAAAAAATTTAGAAATATAAGTACAACTCTTAGTTTTAAGACTATGTTCGCAAAAATTTAAAAAAAATAAAAAGAAGTTGGCCAACTTTGATCTTTTAATTATTTGACAGATTTTTTCTAGTACAACTAAT
>JAFIRS010008411.1:0-17359 GCA_018342105.1 Gonioctena quinquepunctata
GTTGTGGTAATTCACTACTCCGGCACGTAATTCACTCTAGTGATCGTATTACTAGATGAAAATGACCTGCCATCAAATGAAATCAACCAATAATCGTATCATTGGTAACAATAATGATGGCTATCTCAATTTATCATCTTACGATGAACTTGTACTTCCGAAGTGAGTTATCTCATAAAATCTACCCACTTTACTAGGTGAAATGATTCACCGGCAACACTGCCCCAAATATTAATTCAAAAACATTGGAACTGCGCGAAAAATGAAATAACTTTCGGAAACAGAGAAAAATTGTACATTCACCCAAAATTTCGTGAAATTAATGTAAAATTAACATACCCTGGCCGATAGGGGTTTTTCCTTTGGCTCACTACCACCAAACTGCGTCTTGTAGTTGAAAGATTCCCGTTGAACAGGACACACTCGGCCTCAACGCATCTGTTGAGAAGGAAAATCATGTTTCACTCAGAGTACTCAATAAAAGGATTCTAGAAGCCATGTTAGGCAACACATACCTGTTAAGGTCGGCGTTGTGTGGCGTTTCGAATCCTCCGGAGATATATATCGACAAATATGCCTGCATGCCCAACCAGTCTATCCAGAATTCGCCAAAGTTGGTCCAAAAAGTATTTCCAATGAAGGATGATGCGAATATCACAAATTTTTCGAGACCAAATTCCACACTCTACAAGTGACAAAAAATGTTGTTTTCCCTTTGACATCTAACAAGTGTCATAGTTGACCTAAACATGACGCTTCTCCAGAGATTCCGTCAGGATCTAGAACCTCCTCTCAAGTATTTCCCATGTTTCAACTCGTGAAATACGCAACATATACACTTCAACATGATAACACACGACAAAATAGATGACAATATCCCTCCAACCATCGATGACAGCGTCGTCAAGTGTAGAGAAATCACACTTGGATGCTTGACAACATTGTATCATTGTCCATCGAGATCGAGATTCCGAAGTTCGAAGAAACGAAATCCATTTCAGAGTTGGGAATTACAGTGCCGTATCACAATATCGTTCTCTGAACATACTATGATCCTACAAATATGTGATATGCCAAGTGAGATAAAGCAGGTATTGTACATCTGAACTAGTGAAGTTTATTTATTCCAGAGAAAAACAATCAAATATCAAAATTGAACGTAACAGGGAAAGAAGTGAAGGATATAAACAACAAAAATTATAACAATCAAAACCCAGAAAAAAAAAAGAAAGTGATGACTCTCCAGAAATAAGTACCCACACATTAATATCCGACAAAGTTGAAAGAGCTTCAAAAATTCTGTTCCAGGGAAAGAAAGTTAACATAGTGTCTGAATTTATTTTGAAACCACCAGATCATGAAGAGAGTCTATCGAATATAGGGCGGGATCTAGACATAAACAAGAAAAGTGAGGATGATTTATGCCACTCACGTGTCTATGGGAAAACATATTCTAATTACCGTTTGAAATGCAACACATGTACCCAATCCTATCATGTTGCATGTATAAAGAAACACTGTATCCACAAATCTACTTCTCCCATTTTTCATTGCTTATTCGTCTATAGAAAAAGTAAATTCTGATTCGTTAGTAAAACTATCATTTGATATTGTATTTGTTTAGGATGAAAGAAAGTTCTGTCTTATTTTATTTTGAATATTTTATTATTCTTCACAGTTCGTAACTACACACATGATGTAAAATTCTTCAAAATTAGTTTTTCGTGGATCAATTATTTTTAATTGAATAAATTTTTCACCTATCTCAGTTCCTTATAACTAAGACCTAATTTTTTTTGGGGAGTTTGCATTTGCATTGTTCAAATACCCATATAAAAATTATTAAAAAAAATTTTTTAGAAACAAGCTTTTATTCAAATACCCTAAAAAGTACAAAATAATTGATTTGGATGTGTGACATAGGTTATTCCGTGAGTTCTAGATTCGAAAGCTTGTCGCGCAAAGTTTTCAGTTCGAATACAGATGCGACAAGCTTTTGAATCTATAACTCACGGAATAACCTACGTCACACATCCAAAGCAATTATTTTTTTCTCTTTAGTGCATTTGAATAAAAGCTTGTTTTTAAAAAGGTTTTTTTTATCAATTATTTCATTTTGTGCTTTTAAGTAAATACCCCTAACTCCCACATACCAATTTTGAATCGAATTGGACCATAATCACAGAAATCGTCGGATTTCTTGAAGCCGTCATTTTTATTTTATTAATTTTCTCAGTAAATTCATAATTTTCGACCCTGAAAACCCCCCACATACCAATTTTGAATCGAATCGGACTATAAACACAAATCTCGTCCGCCATATTGGAGCCGCCAATTTTTTTTTCTCTTACAAATGCATAATGCATTGTCAAGGGAACTATGAACACCTCCCAAATTTCACGTTTATCGAACAACTAGAAGTGGGTCAAATTTAACTTGCAAGATTTGATGACAAACATCGGGACAGGTGAAACTAAATAAAAGCTTGTAAAATAAATAATAGTTTGAAAAAACGAAAAAACACGCTTTCATAGAAAACCAGACAAAAAAAATAGAATATAAGAAAAAAAAAATTTATTTAAAAAAAAAGCGTGGGGTGCATGGTATCGCCTCGGCCAACAATTATCTATGATCCGAGACATTCCTTCCTTTACTGCCCTAGGTGTGTAATGTACTATATGATTATTGATACCATGCTGCCCACGCTTTTTATTGAATAAAATTTTTTTTTTTTTTATTTTCAATTTTTCTAGTCTGGTTTTCTATAAAAGCGTGTTTTTTAGTTTTTTCAGACTATTATTTATTTCCTACTTTTCAGTGTGGTTTATTTATAAAAGCGTGTTTTTTTAGTATTTTTTAAACTATTATTTTCAATATTTTTTTGCAAATTTAAAAATGGAATAATTTTATCAATTTAGGTAATCATAATCTCCGACCCCAAAAACCCCCACATACCATTTTTGAATAGAATCAGACCATAATCATAAAACTCGTCCGCCATTTTGAAGCCGCCATTCTAAATTCTTCAAATTTAACAAGAGAATCATAATATTCGACCCCAAAAACCCGCACAAACCAATTTTGAATAGAATCAGACCATAATCACAAAACTCGGCCGCCATTTTGAAGTCGCCATCTGGAATTTTCCAATTTTCACAAAAGAATCATGATATTCGACCCCAAAAACCCACACATACCAATTTTGAATAGAATGGGACCATAATCACAAAACTCGGCCGCCATTTTGAAGCCGCCATCATGAATTTTGCAATTTTCACACAAGAATCATAATTTCCGACTACAAAAATTCTCAGATACCAATTTTGAAGCGAATTGGACCATAATCACAAAACGCGTACGCCATATTGGAGCCGCCATTCTGTTTTTTTTCCATACAAAAATTTCTCAATGCATTGTCACCGGAATTATGTACACAGGCCAAATTTAAAATCATTCGGAAGCCTGGAAGTGGGTCAAAATCGCGCCCAAAGGGGTCGGTTACAAACAAACAAACAAACAAACAAACAAACAAACCAACAAACAAACATACAAGTGAAGTAATATATAAGGCGTGTGAAAGTGAGGCCACTCTTTGGCTATCTGTAGGCCAATGGGTGCAATATGAGGGCCAATAACTGACCTATTTACTGTGACTAATGAACGAAAAAATACAACAATTAATTTTTTTTTCTATTGAGTAGCATCCTTAAACAATACAAACATTTCAAAAACTTTTAATTTCGTTACTTATACCTAAAAAAAATACCGTTATAGAACTGCTTTAAAATAGTCAAAGGAACCAATCACTTCCCTTTTTACCCTCCTCTAGTTTCATTAAAAATTAAAATTAACGTACACCCTCCTTCTTGAGTTTCATGGACTCATGCAGGGGTGCATTGGCCGCTGGCCGAGTTGACGATAGTCCTATCAATATTTGTAGCAGTAATGCTGGGCGCGGTACTTGGATGGGTGATCGCCTGCCAGGAAAAATTTGCCCTCAAAAGCCGCGAATTGTAGAAGCATGTTCACAGCTGCAGGTTGTTTGGCCGCTGAAATTATAACTTCTAATTCAAACATTCCAAACTTCAATTGACTGACAATGTCACGTCTAATTTGCTACTGTATTAGATGGGTAGGTGGCGCTGTCATTGAATCAATGACCTAAGTTGTTTCATATCATTCCTGAGAGAATCGGATTTTCTATAAATATAACTCCCAGGTTGCTGCGCATATGCTGATTTTGTGGAAATTGGGAATAAGGAGGTTTTTGTCTTGTGATCAGCTCAACTTCTCTCTGTTTTTTTCTCTCCGCTACTAATGCTAAGAAATACTACCACTGAAATGATACCGAGGATAATAATAGATGAAGCTCCATTTTAGGTTTCTACGTCAATTGATTTGTTGATTTTGGATATGAACGCATGGAGTTCAATTGTTTTGTCGATTGGTGAGCAAAGGGGACTTCATTTTGGCTTTTTGAAATTTTATTCATTTGTAGCTTTTATAATGATGTATTCAGTATTCCGATTATTGATATGAACCTTTTATATGATATGTTCCGTTCAATTATTACCAATTTGAATTCAGTTGGTTGATAACCTTCCAAGAGAGGTAAGTCAGAGACATTTTCACTGTGCCAGTGTATAAATCAATTTTTTTTTCTTAGGTTTAGATTCACTCACTCATTGAAATGGTATAGATATAGATAGATACATTTTATTGGTCCATTTAACAGAACTTTGACAAGTTATAGGACAAGTCACGAAAAAAGATAAAAATTTGTCACTTTAACAAAGTCAAAGCATAATATATACAAACAAATACATATACTTATACTAATATATACACATATTAACATAACATAGATACACATATATGGCACATTTAAGAACATTCAACATTTCAGATAGAACAAAACGACTCTATTTAAAATAATTAGTGAACTCATCAATATTGTAAGGACTAATATCTGACATAAGCGACTTGATATTATATTTGAAATGGTCCAACTTGGTTAATCTTTTATATGTATTAGGTAATATATCATACAGCCTAAGGCCCATTATTTGGTATGATTTTTGACACAATGACGTACGATTTCTTGGAATATGTAGATCATTTTTTATTCTTGTCTTGTAATGATGTACCGATTCATTTTTTATGAACTTTTCTAGATTTTTGTATATTTACATCAATAGTTCAACGATAAATAAACCATAGATCGTGAGAATATTATACTCTCTGAATAGTCTTCGACAGGAAGTTCTTGAAGATACGTTAACAATGTTTCTTATTATTATTTTTTGTGTTATGAAATTATCTTTCATAGAAGACGAGTTACCCCACATTAAAATACCATATATCAATCTTGACTGTATTTGACCATAATAAAATAATAGTAATGCTTGTTCATCCAGAACATTTCTTAAAACTCTAATTTGATAACACATGCTATTCAGGTTCTTCATGAGATTTACGCAATGAGTGGTGAGTGGGAGATTAGAATAAAAATCTATTCCTAAAAATTTAACACAAATTTATTGTTCTACTGATTCATTATTTATATTTATATCTATTTCGGTGGTACTATCACGATGACGGTTTTGAAAAGACATATATTGAGTTTTGCATGGGTTTAGGAATGAACAATGGCTGGATCACCAGTCATAAAGACTCTGGAGAGTGGAGTGAATCATATCCTGTAGAATACACGCATTTCTTTCACGAAACAAAAGTGTTGTGTCGTCAGCATATAAACGAGAGAAGGCTTTTGGTGAAATTACAGGCAAATCATTAATATAAAGCACAAACAAAGCCGGACCCATAACAGAGCCCTGGGGTACTCCAATTCCATTGGGCATATGTGTCGATACGAACTGATTTTGAATATTTTTTTTTCTATGATTTATTTTGACACTTTGAGTACGATTTTGAAGATACGATTCGAACCAATCATGAGTTTTTTCTCTAACTCCAGAATTGTATAGTTTTTGCAATAAAAGCTCATGTTGCACGCAGTCAAACGCTCGACTCATATCACAGAATACAGCTGTAGTAATTTCATTTGCTTCCACACCTTCCAAATTTTTTTCATAAAGAGAGTATATAGCAGTCATCGTTGAACGAACTTCATGGAATCCATGTTGGTTTCGATAAAATGATATTATTCTTCATTAGGAATACCATCAAAGAATTCAGCATTACCTATTCAAAAACTTTCGATATTACAGGAGGCTGAGATACTGGCCTGTAATTTTCCATATTATGTAGGGTGCCTTTTTTGAAAAGAGATGTTATAAGTGACATTTTCAATCTGCTTGGAAAAATTCCACCCTGAAAAGACTTATTTATGATATGTCATAGAGGTTTTGTGATTTGAGTGGAAATACGTTTTATGACATATGCAGATATACCATCTGGGCCAGATGAATGTTCATTTTTTAATTCATGTTTTATCACATGTTCTATCTCCGCTTCATTCACATGCTGAAGAAAAACACTTTTTTTGATGCTAGGAGTAGATATTTTTGTGATATTATATTTGCATTATTTATTTTACTTATAATGTCATGAGGAGATTGGATGAAGAAACGGTTGAAACCATCAGCTATAACCTGAGGATCTGAACAAATGCCGTCATCAATTTCAATTGATATATTTTTCGGAAATGTTTTGTTTTTCCCGTAAGGTCTATTATGACCAAGTACTTTTATTCACATTTGAGGAGGAATATATTTTATGCGAGTTAAACACATTTTTCGTTTCCTTTACTAATTCTTTGTGCTGTTTTTTACGTTTTTTATAATATTCATGGAGTGGCGAGTTTGTTTTTTGTAGATGAAAAATGTTCTTCAGATTCCTGTTAGATTCTCTTATACTCTCGTTCACCCATTCCTGGGATTTATTTCTGTTCGTGTTAATATTTTTAAAAGGACATTCGCGATTGAAGTATTCCATTGACTAATCATGAAACCAATTAAATTTTTCATCAACTCCAATATCCAAATGAATCTCCAACCAGCTTTCGTTTTCCAATGCGTTTTTCAAATTGTGCAAAGTTTGTTCATTTATAATACGTTTGCAAATACAATTTTTCTCCTTCGTGGAGTAATATGAATTAATAGAAAAGAAAACAGTTCTATGATTCTTTTTCGATACTGAAGTGAGTATAGATCTGATCCAAAGTCGTTTGTGAAGTCAACGAGATAAGCGTTGGATCTTCAACCGTTGGATTAAGATTATACGATATGAGTAATTGGGATAACATAAGCACATCTCGGTCATGGAGTGAATGGTTGTTGAAATCTCCATTTAAAATTATTTTCATTCTCAATTTAAATTAGTGGGATAATAAGAGATTCAGGTTATTGAAAAATACATTGAAATTGCCCGCTGTTGATCGATAACAGGTCACAACTATGAAATTTGTTTCATCATTATATTTCCAGATGATTCCACAAACCTCTATATCTTTTTCAAAGCAGAAATCGTCAAGGTCAAGTTTTGTGACATCTAACTCTGTTAATGACCAGATGGTAACACCACCTTATATTTCGTTCTGGTGAAATAACTACTTATTTCAAAGCCGAGAATTATGAAACTATCCACACTCTCCTTCACACACCATGTTACTGTTGAACATATGAATTTCAGATCAAAATCTGAATAGTCAATAACAATGTTATCGATTTCATTACTTGTCGAACAGTTAACGTTCAATAACATCAAATCATAATTATCATTACTCACAATAACTGGGGTGGGGGTTGCAGAGCATACCTTCTTAGTTCTAAAAACGTTGTACATGAGCTCCTTGAGGCCATTTGGAAGGATCCATCGCGTCATTGAAGTTTTCATAAAATATACTCACTTTGAAGGAGGAATATACATCTGGATACTTTGAAGACATTTTCTCACACGATACTTCCGGAAAATGAGGTTTTAGCAAGTTCTGCAGATCACTTACAGTCATCGTTGGGTCCACTCTGAATACATGGAGATGGGTCATCTTTGGAATTCCTTTCATTTCTTTTCCATTGATCTTGATGGAGTTATTTTGACCCACAACCAATTGCCTTCTCGTTTTCTTCTTGACTACTAGTTTCCATTCTCTATTATCAGCAGTCACTTCATTATGATTAGCCAGATTGATATAATCGTTACACTTTCTTCTCGTTTCAGTTTCCAACAGAACACACGACAATTGTTTTTCTGTGACCCCGGGAATTTTTGCACAACCGGCAACTCCTCTCGAAGTAGCAAGTTCAATAATCGGAACACTTGTCTGCTGTGTTTTTTCAGCGTAGGATACCTTTTCCATAACTTCTTTGGATTCAGCAGTATTTGTTGTGCTTACTTTTTCTACGTTCTTCAGTTGATCGATTTTATCATTCAACATTTTAATTTTCTGTCGTAATTCATCAATTATCAGGTCTTTTTGTTCAACAACGTAGGTGAAAATACTTATGTCTACCTTCTTTTCGGGCGATAGTTGTCCGATAGCATCAGAAAAGGCCTGGTCATTATCAGATTCCAAATTACTCACAGTGTTAACGGATGATTCACAACAGGTGATTAAATCTTCACTGATTGATTTAATGAAACTGCAATTTCTAGCATAGCTTGCATGATAATAACTTTCACAGTTGATGCACTCCACTCCATTTATCAAAGTCCCCTTACATTTTTTACAATTTTTATCCTTGAGAGAGCTCTCTACGCCCTGGTGGAACTCGGAAATCGAGGACCACAGGAGGAAAACAAGAAAGCTTCTAAACAAGGCGAAAAGAACGCAGGTACCACTCCACTGGGACAACTATAGATCTGCCCAGAGAGAGTACAGAAAAACCACACGGCAATCTCAAAGAGAGAGTTGGCGTGCCTTCTGCGGGAACATTAACACAATGTCCTCAGCAGCAAGGCTCTGCAAAATTATTTCAAAAGATGCGGGGGAAGAAGTGGGTACACTGTCCCTACCTGATGGGAAGGAAACTACATCAGCGGAGGAGACTTTACAACACCAGATCTCCATACACTTTCCTTAATCAGAACCGACCCCTCTGCCACCCTTGAGGACAAGCCCTATGAGAAAATCTCAGATGGACTACGAAACTGCCTCAAGAGTGGTAACGCATGAGAAGGTGAGATGGGCTGTGAAATCCTTCTCACCTTTCAAATCACCAGGGAAGGATTGCATATTTCCGGCTCATCTCCAAGAGGGACTGGATCATCCTCCTGATCATGAGGATATTCCGATCATGTCTGGCCCTGGGCTACATACCAGAGGCATGGAGGCTAGTAAAGATCGTATTTATTCCAAAACCTGGATAAACCGACTACTCCCAGGCCAAGGCGTACCGACCTATCAGCCTGACATCCTTTCCCATGAAAACGCTCGAAAGGCTGGTAGATCGGTACATCAGAAAACAATCGCTGCAGTGCAACCCACTGCACAAGCAACAATATGCCTACCAAGCAAGAAAGTCCACGGACATACCTCTCCACCACCTTGTATATAGGATAGAGAGAATACTGGCCAGTGGACAGTCCGCAATGGGGGTCCTCATCGACATTGAAGGAGCTTTTGACAATACGTCATTTGAACGCTGCGGCGCGGCCCGGAATCGATCCCACCCTTATTAGGTGGATCGAAGCTATGCTATCATAACGAGTGGTAACAGCAGAATTGAACGGGAGAACCGTAGCTGCCAAGGTATCAAGGAGGTGTCCACAAGGAAGAGTTCTATCACCCCTTTTATGGTGCCTAGTAGTGAACGAGCTTCTCACAGAACTGAAAGAGTCAGGACTGTATACACAGGCGTATGCAGATGACTTAGTCATGTTGGCTCAAGACCAACCGGTAAACCTGCTGGGAGAAAACATTATGAAAGCTCTTGGCAGAGTAGAACAGTGTGGGCTGAGAGTCAACCCCTAAAAAGCGGACTTGGTACTCTCCACCAAGAAACGCAAAATAGGAACTCTTTCCAGAGATACTGATCTCAGGAAGACAGCTTCCGTATAAAGCGTCGACCAAACACCTTGGAGTCATCATAGACTCCAAGCTGACCTGGAACGAACAGATTGAAAGTTGAACCAAGAAGGCTACCTACTGCTCCTACTGGGCATGCAGAAGAGCCTTCGGCAACACGTGGGGTTCGACACTCAAAATCCCACACTGGATATACACGGCGATCATTCGCTCGATACTAACGTATGGATCCATCATTCAGTGGACCGGTACTACAAAGAGCAAGTCCAGAAATGAACTTGATAAAATACAACGACTGGCTTGTCTAGGCATAACAGGTGCCATGAGGACCACGCCTACTAAAGCTCTAGAAGTTCTACTAGGACTACCACCTCTGCACCTTGTCATTGAGCATGACGCCATGCGTGCTGCATACAGACTCAAAGGCGCAAGCCAATGGATCGGTACTGAGGCAGATCATGGACACTGAGCTATCTGGAACAGGGCGAAGGAAGGATGTCCAGTCCTATTAATGGAAAGAGATAGCACCCCGCCTGTTCTGGATTTTAGAAAAGGACCTAATATAACCATCCCCACAACGGAGGAATGGAAAGACAATGCGCCTGACAGACCTCTGAATCGAGGATCAACCTGGTACACAGATGGATCAAGATTTGGGGGAATTTTCGGCGCAGGGGTCTACGAAGAAGGAACAAGGAGAGAAATCTCAGTTCCTTTAGGCAAATATGCCTCAGTGTTCCAGGCTGAAGTATATGCTATACTCACCTGTGTCCAGAGAAATCTCGACAATAAAAGTCGATATCCTACTGCCATCTACTCGGACAGCAAAGCTGCTATTATGGCGTTAGGCGGAAATAGGATTGTATCCAAACTGGTGTCCGAGTGTAGAAACGCCATAGAAAGTTTATCGAAAACAAGCAAAGTCAGCCTCATATGGGTCCCGGGACACTCAGCTGTCCCTGGGAACGTGGATGCAGACAGATTAGCCAAGATGAGATCGGAAAAGACCCCAGTTGGACCTGAACCCATCCTGGGAATACCCAGCAGCCTGGCAATCTCAAACATGGAGGAACTGTTACAAAAGCAGTTCCTTAAAACATGGCAAGAGGCGCCAGGCATGAGGCAATCAAAGTTCCACATAAAGGAGCCAAGGAAAAAAATGTCTGAAGAGATCCTGTCACTTAACAGACGGGACATCAAGACCTGGGCTCCTAACGGGACATAATCACCTGAACAGGCACATGGAGCTCTTGGGGATCACAGATGATCACCTCTGTAGATGGTGCCTGGAAGATGACGAAACATCGTCTCACATCCTCACTGAGTGCCCAGCCTTGGTGCACCAGAGAAAGATCAACCGGAGCATAATTCTGAACCAGAGGGACGTCAAGGAGATTCAGCTGAGGAAGTTGCTGAATTTTGTGAAAGAAATCGGCATGCCCAGCTGATTTTCTCAGAACAAGTGGGCGCACAATGGGCCCAAATAGAGGGCCTACGTGTACGGGGTTCTTCGGAACCAGCTCACCTTGTGCGAAGAAGAAGAAGAGGAGCTCTCTAACACAACCGTACCGTTTGCTGCCATGGTGATACAAATACATCCGGAGTAAATCAGCTACAGAAATACGTTTTCTATCTAAATTCCACCACCATCTTGCCTTTTCTAGGGATGCTATTAGAACGTTGTGTATATTGAGCAATTATAACCATGGAATGAGATTTTTCCATATAAACTTTTCAACCCCTTTTCACCCCTTTAGGAATGGAATTATCAGAGAGAGTTGAACACGATTTCTTTATTTGTAATCGAGACTCAAGGCATCAGTTCTCATAACCCTGGCTTCAGAACTAACGGTATTCCTATACATAATTTCAACCCCCATTTTACACCTCTGGGATCGAATTTCCAAGTCCCCGGAAAACTTGTTTCTAGATTTGCGAAATAGAGCCAAATAACAATATTTCCGACTCTTACTTCGAAACTAACGGAAACCTCATACAAACTTCAACCCCTTCCCTCTGACCACTTCGGGTTGAATTTCCAAAACACTAAAACACATATTCCTTCATTTGTGAGAAAGTTTCCGAATACCAATCCAATCCAATAGCATTTATTTAAAATATTCTCTAGTTACAATTCACGTCTTAATCTAGACCCTATAATTTCATGTTATATACAATATATACAGATCCTAGTTTCTAGTAAGAACAGAGTTGATTTATGTGGTTCTTTCGGCCTCCACATATTGTTTATACCAAAGTTTGAATTATTTTTCATTTTGTATTGTGCTGTTTGGTATTTTTGTTTTGCAGTATTTTTCCAGGAAAGTTTATAAAACCTGGTAAATACGAGTGATTTGTTGAAAATATAAACAGGATGTTCATAAAATCAGATGTGAGTTTTGAGTTTACAAGTTTTGAGTATTTTTGAGTTTCTTTGAGTTTTTGTTTTTGAGTCGTTGAGCTTGGAGTGAGTTTTGAGTTTTACCATTTTGAGTATTTTTGTGTTTTCTTTGAGTTTTGGTTTTGAGTCAGTTGTTTGAGAATGAGTTTCGAGTTGTCTTTGAGTTAGTTCTTTGTGTGTGCTTATTTGAGTTTATAGTTCGATTTGGGTTTTATTTGAGTCAGTTGTTTAATTTGGAGTCAATTATGTGTTCAGTCTGTCCTTTCTGCCCCTGGCGACATCCCCTCCGGACCGGGCGGGGGAAAGGGCGGCATTTGCCACCCATCCCACACGTCCCGGGCTTCCCGGCCTTCAGCATAATGACAAGCTGTTGTATGATTTGTGTGTGCACCATTAAGGTGCTCTGTATTTGTGTAATTATTGTTGTCTGGTTTGTCAATATATTGATCAACTCTTTCTGTGAGTCTGCTTGAGCCTGTGTCTGCGGTGGGGGCCTCCATCCTGGTTTCACCTGGAATGGATTCCCGCTTTCCTTGGCTCTTCATTCTTTCTCGGTATCTTTGTGAGGTAAAGCTCCCTCCTGGCCTCCCATCGGGTGGGCGTACGTTCTTGGTTTGTCATCTGTTCCTGCATGTCTTGTATCCCTACACCTTCATTAGGCTGTGTGGGTTTTGGGCTTTCTTCTCAGCTAACTTTTTTAGATAGCTTCACATTCTTTGTAGTTTTGGGTGATTCAGCAGACAGTTTGCGCAAGTCGCTGGGACATCCGGGCTTTTGCAGGTGGTAAGGTGCTCTTTGCACATTTGAGGCTTGAGATTGCAGTTGAGGACTGCGTGTCCCCAGCCCTGGCATCTTATACATTGCGTCAGGGCGGTGTCCATTTTCCCAAGCTCCCATTCAATGCTGATGTTCAATGTTTCGCAACTTTTTCCAAGAGTTGGAACTGTTGTTTCTCCGCTTGTAATTACAACGTATAAGGGCCTTGCCGTTTTCCTCATTCTGTATACGCTTCTGATTATTAATGAGTGTTTCTCCTCAAGCCATTTGGTTATTTTGGCTGTTGGTGGGTCATCGTCCAGTCCTTTTCAGTACGAATGCGTGCTGTTTATCAGCTTTTGTGTAAAGCATAAAAGCCTACATTCTTACTTCTTATAAAATCTTTAATTTTTCAAAGTCTTCTACACATTCGGTGTGAATCAGCGTGTTCTCCTGTGTGTATTTCATCGTTATCTTCTTCACACACAATTTGGTAAGTTCTGTGTGCGTCTTCTTTCGATAATATGTTTTCCATCTAATATGATTGGTGGAATTATATTCTGATTTATGTTTTTGCACCGGCTGTACTGTTTTGTCTCGGCGCTTTCTGTTGTTTTTTTTTTGCCTGATTATTTTGGGCTTTTCTTTTTGGGTTTTGTCCCAATTTGCTGCCCTATTGAATTCTCATGACTCTTGCTTCAAAATAACGTTACTTGATACAAACTTCCACCTCAGTGGTTATCTCTGTCATTATAGGAATAGTAAAATATTTAGATGTTGCACGTATCGATATATTCGAAGAAATAAATTTGATATGGTGCAGAATAATTATTTAAATATACATAGAGAGCGCTTTTGACTGTTAAGTCATCATCAGTGCTACCTAAAAGTGAATACCATTGAAAATTTGAATTAGAAAATTATTTGATCTAAATTGAAAATTGTGAAATGAAATAGTGAGGTTACTTAATCGACAAGTTCACGGAAACCATAACAAAGATTGCGCATAAAACATGTTGGAATTCATCCTGGTCCAGGATAATGGTGGATTGAAAATTATTGGAAATCGATATCTTTCGCCAATATTCATTGATGAAGTGAATTTGAAGCTTGGCAATATGTGACAAGATTGAAAGATAATTGACATGACAAGTGAATTTTGTGACATGAAATCATAGAACTAGAAATCAGAAATAATCCTGAAATAAGCCACTATGTCAACTGGTTGGTTGGTTGGTTGAAAAGCTGACGAGCCAGAGACAGGGTTGGCACTTAGTTTCCCTTTTCGACACTGCGACCAGCTGGGGTCTATTGTATCACTCTGTCGTCAGGGGTTTCCCTCATTCGAACAGATTCGTGCCTTCAATTAGGTTTAGAAGCCTGTTGATAAGGTTTTCGATTCATGTCTGTTTCCGAGCTGATCTCCCAAAGGTTTGTGTCGCCTACTACTCAGGGCGTCACAGTCGAAGATAATATGAGGGCTGTTTCCTCCTCTTCATCACATAGCCTACACTCCACGGTTTCCTGCGTACTCCAGGTGTTTAGGTTTTTTCTTAGGCCACAGTGTCCAGTCAACAGACCTATTATTATACGGGGCCTTCAGGTTCAGGTCACCCGTCAGGGTCCGGTTTGATGCCCTACTGACTTTGCTGTGTATTTGTCCTACAGTTTGATCCCAATATTGTTGGTGTTTCTTTTTTATCCACTCGTCGATCAGGGTTCTGCATCGGTTTTCGCTAATTCCATGTGAATGTTCTGGCCCTGTGAATGGCGTTTCAGATGCTTGTCTAGCTAGCTGGTCCGCTTTGACATTGCCTTCAATGCCTCTATGACCTGGCACCCACATCAAGGTGACCTTGTTGTATTTTGCCAGCTCGATGAGGTTCTGGAGGCAGCCTCAGACCAGTTTGACTTTATCTGAATAGAGGCGGTGCTTCGATAGCACTTTGACAGTAAGATTGAATGTAGATGTGTTTTTCCTATAACCCTTCCTAGATTCTTCTGAATGCATATCGGGGACATTGCCGAGTGGTATAATGTAACCCCTTCTTGGCCTTACCCCATGTATTCCTGCTCCCGTTCCTTCAACTGTCTTTTTGAACCGTATGTATCAGACTATGTCCGCAGTTGATTGTGATTCTTACTCGGGACCCATCCAGATCCATCAAGTCGTGTTTCGAATGGTTTTTCGAATGAGTATGGGGGTTGCATGTAGTCTGAAATCATTTCGAGTTCTTCGATGTTGATTACATGAGTGATTCTGGTATGTCCAGTTGTTCGATTCTCCAGTTTTTTTTTTTGTTTCAGTCCGTATGCACTCATCCTGGTCTCCCAATGACATGTGTCAAGGGGTTCGAGGTTTGGGATGATTTCCATGCAGCTGTTGGAGGCTATTCACTGCACCGTGAAACAGAGCAGGCAAACCCGGATTATCCCAAAGGTTGGTTTTTGTCTTTGATTTGTTTTGGCCACCATGGTGAGCACTATGTCAAGGGAACACGATCTGATGATGAACGGTCTAATGAAAACCTACATTTGTCGATCTGTAAAGTCCAAGGAAACTCAACAAGATTGTTGTGGTACTCCCCAATTTGAGCTTCTGGTACAAAGGCAAAGCTGATGAGAACTATCCTAGTCCCAAAGTTTTCGATCAAAAAGATAAAAAAGAAGAGGAAGAAGAAAACAGTATTTGCTTGTCAAACGGAATAAGAAAATTCCAAAATCAGTCATGAAAATGTTTAACTCATCAGTAACGTTCAGCCCACTAGGAGATATTGAGTAGTCTCCCTCAGGGAACTTACCCCAAACTCAAAGGTCCCAAAGTTGCCCAATCTTGAAGGTGCTAATCTAAATAGAAATGAACCATTTTAGGTTTATTTAATATTTTTTATAAGCACCTTCAAGGTTGTCCAGTTTTCAACTTTTGGGTTTGTGTAAGTTTTGATTAAATTCCACCTTCACTCAACATACCCCAGTGGAGGCTGATCGTAACTTTGATGAGTAAGACATTTATGATGACTAATTTTGGAAATTTATGTCTTTTTTTTTTTGCCAAACAACTGCTGTTTTTCATCTCCTTCCTCTTCTTTTTTTCACTCTTTTTGATCGAAAACTTTGGGCGTAGGATAGTTCTATCAGACTTTGCCTCTGTACCAAAATTCGATTATGATGGCTCCAAAATTGGGGAGTCTCTTGTTGAGTTTCCTTGGCATACTTTTGACATAGATCTGACAAATGTATGTTCTCATTAGACTGTTTATTATCAGATCTGTGTTCCAGTTGACATGGTGGTTTATTTTCAGGGTTATTTCTGATTTCTAGTTCTTTGATTCCATGTGACAAAACTCATCGTCTTTTCAATTATCTTTTATCCTACCCAAAACGGATCTCTGCGAGATCTCTTTAGGAGTTTTAATCAGGGTCTAATGCGAACTCCATTGCGAGGTCACGGGGATTCTAAAGTGCTGTAACTTAACGAAATTCCACTGGTGTCCCCAGGAGAAATCTTGAGACCCCTAACATTCCATTTGGCAGGTTCCAACTTATTGCGAGTTCCTAAAGATGTCCCGACTAGCCTGATTAGGGGAAAATTTTCATTGCGAGTTCCTTGTTATCCCGAATGTAACAAGAACATGAAATTTTCAATGCGAGTTCCTGGAGTAATCCTGAGGGAACCTGAACAAAAAATGGTTTGCGAGTTCCTAAAGATATCCCGAATCTAACAAGAACAAGAAATTTTCACTGCAGTTCCAAAAATATCCCGAACGTAAAACCCGAATAAGAAATTTATATATATATATTATATATATATATAAAATATATATATGAACGCATCAGATTATTTATAGTACACCTTTAATCTGTGCGGTGAAATAAACCCGATATCGTAATTTTAATCCATGTTTGTAGCCTAAGTTTTTAACCACGAGAAATCTTTTATACGAATTTGAAGAGAGCACAGGCCTCCCCATGATTGTGAAACCATGAAACAGGCTGTAGACGGATGGTGGTTCTTTTGGATCGAAACAGATTTCTCTTATTTCATATATATATATATATATATATATATATATATATATATATATATATATATATATTTAATTTTTTCCCCAAAATCTCAAAAATTGATTCATAATTCATATAATTTTTTAACGACGTTTCGACATGGTTTTTTTTCATCATCGGGAAAACACTAAAATAAAAATATGGAGTTT
>JAFIRS010008412.1:0-17357 GCA_018342105.1 Gonioctena quinquepunctata
CCGCAAAATAAAGTTTTTTTTGACCATTGACCTACGAGCCGGGGCCCGACTGTTGATATATATATCTTAAAAAGGGTTTTGGGCACGGCAAAAAAAATTAAAAAGGAGGCCGGCGGCAAAACCCTTTTTAAAAAAAGCCCCCCGGCGAACAGCAGCACTTTTTTTAAAAGGGGTTTCCCCCGGGCGGGTACCCCTTTAAAAAATTTCGCCTTTCCCAACTGACATCGCCTATACGTACATAAATAAGCCCCCCGCACACAGGAACCAAACATACTTAGTCGTGTCAAAATATGGCCCTTTTTTTTTTAAAAAAATTTTTAAATTTTTTTATGCTGCATTCCCGGCTTTTGCCATGAATTTTGCTCTCAAAATGAAGAATGTTTTAGATGAGAGTAGGAAAAGATACTAATGGACAATAGACCAACACAAAACACAACTGAGCACTAACGTTTCAGTTTTTTTTTAAAAAAATAGCTGTTTGGGTTATAATTTTGATGGGGGGCCCCTTTTGGCGGCCCGGGGTCCCGGTTTTCACACCCGGGGGTGGCCCTGGTTGAAAAGATAAAAAAATTTTATCTTTTCAACCACCCTTTTTTTTTTATTTCGTTAAAACGTTTCTTCACAATATGCATTTGAAATGTCAAGTATAAAAAAAAAAAAAACAATTATGTAGGATTTTCTTTTTATTGGGAAAAAAGAAGCAGTATTTTTGTCAATTGTGTCATCTCGTTTTTTTAAACCCGGGCAAAAATCAAAAGGAGGAGGTTCTCTAGTCGACGCGTATATTTTTTTTTCATGTATGATCATGCATAACTTTTCAAAAGAGCAGTCCGATTCCGATGATTCTTTTTTTTTTTGGGGATGGGGAGTACTTCGAAGTTGGTCCCATTAATTTGAACAAGAAAATCGATCCCTAAGGGTAGAAAAAATGGAATTTTGGTCCTTTAAACCCGGGTTCTATCAGGATAACTTTGTAGTGGGTTTTCCGTTTTGGGGTGATTTTTTTTAATTAAGGGGGGTATACCTATAGTTGATCATATTTCAATTTGAAGGGAAATAATCCACCCCTATGGATAGAGAAATGGGGGTGATTGTTTTTTCACTTTTTAAACATTGGCACACATATGTAGTTGACATTGACAGATCCTCCTACATCCGTCACAATTAAAGAAAGGATGGAATTATATAAAAAAATTGAGGGGGTCAACTAACCAGAACTTTCAAAAATAATTTATATTATATAACAAAAAATAGTTAAAGTAGATAAACATATTATTTAACAGTTAATAATTGAAGTAACCTGGGAAAAAAAAATTTTTTTTGGAAGTAAAAAAAAATTAAGTAGGTAGTAATCAGTAGATTTCAAAAAAAAAATTAAAAAATAAAATTTCTTAAAAAAAAAAACCCATAAAAAATCAACTGAAAAAAAAAAAAAAAAAAAATTTTTTAGTCTTAATGATAATTGAACCCCTTTTAACTAATGTGGGTAACTAATTTTGAGGCGGCCCAAAAAACAAACAATTAAAAAATTAGTTAAAGGGAAAAAATATTGCAGGAAATGCACAGGGGTTTTGATCTTTTTAAAAAAGTAATATAATGATCTTCGAAAATTGTTTTTTTTAAACCGACTCAAAATCAGTTACCCACATTAATTTGGGAGAAAAATTTTATCATTAAGACTAGGAAGATTTATTTTATTTTTTTTTTTTTCAGTTGATTTTTTTTCTTTTCCCCTTTTTAAAAAAAATTTATGTCCCTCTACCTATCATAGTGCTGTCTCACAAAAAAATTCACTATAGGTGAAACCCCCCACAAAAAAAATTGTTTCAATTAAAAGGGCAGGTAAGTAGTGTTATAATCATGCATACATAAGAAGGTCTTAAAACATCGACAGAATAATCCAACTTCATATTAGTCATTTCTGGGTAACTGTTTTGATTATCAGTTCAAACCCAAAAATGGTACACGTTTGATTGAGGTCATTGAAAATAAATGAGGGGGTATTATTTGTGTCAAAAAAATTGGGGTTTTTTTATGGATTCAAATTGACTAATTTTATTTTTGCAACAATTCAAAAAAGAAAAAAGATCAAAGTCTTGAATCTCTTCTATTGACTCATTTTGTTTTTCTCCCTAAATTGGACCGTGAACGTGAAAGGGGGTTCCCTTTTTTAACGATGTGCCTTTTTGCCTTTTAAAAATTTTCCCCCAAATTGATGCCCCCCGCCCTCTGTCGAGTAATTGAAAAGATCTTCCCCAGAAAATGGGGTCGGGTTTTACCATTGTTTCACATCAAACCGTTAAAAAATTATCGGGGAAGGGCCCGTCAGATCCGCACTTATACTTGAATTTCAAATGCATATTGTGGAAAACCGAATCAACGAAATAAAAAAAATAAGATGGTTAAAAAAAGAATTGAATTATTTTTTCAACGATGTGTCCTTTTACCTGACCCCATTATTTGAAGTTGATGTCCCCCCCCGCCATCTGGGAGTAATCACAATTTTTTTTTATTTTATATGGTGATACAGTTCACCATTCAAAAGGGTTTTTTTCCCATTGTTCTACGTCGAACCGTTCATAATTTAAAAAGGGGGGGGATTATAAAAGCTGCTCTGTATACAAAAATCTTTCGTCCGGGAGGGGTTTGGGAAAGAAAGGAATTTTTTCGCTTGTTTTCCCGGCTGGGGGAAAAAAACCCCCCGCAGATGGTTCAAAGGGTTTTGCCTACCGCAGGCATTGATTTTTTTAGAAGATTGATTTGTTTTGTTACCCACCCCCCCTGGTGATGTAAATTTTTGGGCCCCATACCGATTTGAAATAGTTGAGATTCATATAAAATTAAAATAAACCCCTAATTGTGTTTTGAAGAGTTTTCCCCCATTTTATAATTTTTTCTTGGGGTGGAAGAAAAAAAAAAGAGACTTTTTTTTGGTTGAATTGGGGTTTTTTCCTTCAAATTTTTTTATCAAGCCGTTATTAGCTTTTATCTGGGGGTTTATAAATATCAAACCCCAGATAAAGAAAGGGTTTTAAAATTTTCCCGGGAAAAAAGGGGGGGCAACCCTCTGTTTATTAATTTTAAAAAAAAAAAACTTCCGTAGGATTTACCCCGGCACTGTTCTCCTTTCATGGCTATGTTTTTTATAAGGAACCCTGTAGGAAACTTTTGAATCGTCCTTGGGTTTTCTACAATGAGGAGGGGCCTCCGTAGTATTCACCAAAAAATTTTTGGGGTAAATTATCCCCCTTTAAAAAAAACCCTACCCAATTCTGTAAGAGTTCTATGAATTATTTTAGTTTTTTTAAAATTTCCCCCGATAAAAAAAATTTTTTTATAGGTTTTTTTCCCAAAAATTTTTTGTTGGCAGGGGAACCCCCATAAAACAGTTGAAAAACCCTCCCCCACTTCTTTTTTTTAAAGGGAATAAGATTTTATGAATCAGCTTTGGGCGATCTCGGTGAAAATTTCCCCCAGTGGAAAATTGGAACATCCCCCCCCTTTGGGAAAAAATGTAAATTTTGCTCTCTGGGAAAGAATGCAATGAATAATTATCAGACTAAAAAAGTCTCGGGTTAATCACTTTTTCAGCTTAAGTGCCCCAAAAAAAAACCCTTTAGATGATTTATTTGACCTAAAATAACGTTTCGGGAACGTAAAAAAATTAAAATAGTCGCGATCTCAACATTTGGCTGTGCTAGAATTCCAACGAACTTTTTAGGGGAAATTTTTAAATTTTGGAGCCGTTTTTTTATAGAAAAACTCCCTCCAGAAGCATTCGTTCAGCGATTTCACCCATTATTTTTTTGATATATGTTGGGGGTTTTTTCTTACCCCCTTTTGTCTACAGCATCAATGGTTAAAATGGCGGAGGGATTTTGTTCCTAATTCCATATAATACCCCGCAGTAACATGATCTTAAAGATATTTGGGAGTACCGCAACTCAAAAAAAACCATAATACAGTGTGAGAATCCAATTATTC
The DNA here is from genome assembly GCA_018342105.1 of Gonioctena quinquepunctata. NCBI lineage: Eukaryota > Metazoa > Arthropoda > Insecta > Coleoptera > Chrysomelidae > Gonioctena > Gonioctena quinquepunctata. The sequence continues at coordinate 3,985 of JAFIRS010008412.1, forward strand.
AAACTTTTAAGGTTGGTAAATTTTTGTAAACTAATATCCCACGGACAAGTACATGCCTTTCCGAAAATTATTTTTTCCCCTTTTATGCACAGGGTGTTTTAAAACATGCTAATATTTGGGGAGGTTTTTTTTGGGGGCCATTTTGAAAAAACCCTATGAACATATGTCCTAAAGGTCTTAACTTATCTACAAGGTGCTAAATTTTAGAAAATATTTTTTTTTTTGATAATTTTTGGTATGAATATTTTCGTGAAAGTTTTCGCATCTTCATGCATCAAGATGTTTTTCTTTATAACATATTTTTAATTTTGGGCACGGGCTTCTGGGGGGTTGGCACTGAATCTTTTTTAAAAAAAACTGATACACCACGCTTTTTTTTTTTTTTTTTTTTTTTTTTTTCTAAAATTAAGTTGAAATTTTTAAAATTATTTTTTTAATAAATTTAAAAATTTAATAAAAAATAAAAAAAAAAAATATTTTAAATAAAAAAAAATAAAAAAAAATTTTTAAATAAAATTAAAATTTTATTTTAATATAATTTTTTTTAAATTCGTATAGTTTTAGTTTTAATACCTGGCGTAAAAAAGTAACCTAAATCGTGGAATTTTAAGGCTGAAATTTCTCCCTTAATAGGTTCCCCACAGATCCGTGGCGAGTTTTTTTTTACGACTCTGATTTTATACGATCACCCTCTCAGACGACGCCCAGACCGAAGACTGAACGTAAAAATGGAAACCAAAATTAACCAACAGCCAGACTTTCAAAAAATTTTATTGTGACGAAAGATTTCTATCTAAAGGGAAATGTAAATACACAGAATGTTACCCCACCTGTTTTTGGAAAAAACATCCCTTTCCCCGAAGGTGTGTTTGGGAGGTATCCTGGGAAACCACATCTTCCTTTTTTTTTAAATACAATTTGAATGGTGAGGTTTATCTGGGCTGTTGCAAAACGGTGAGGGACCCAAATCGCAGGTTTACCCCTGAACCGACAATATTGACGTTTTTAAAACCTATTGTTGCAGAATGTGGGGCGTTTCTGAGACACATTTGCAAAAAAAGAAAAAAGTTTAAAAAAAGGATATTTTACTGTCGGGAAGTAAATGGAGGTCCCGAGCAATTTCCCCAAGTAAAAGTTTTAAATCGAATTAATATCATACCAAAAGGAATTTAAATTTTAATGTTTCTAATGGCCATTAAAACTGCCATAAACACAAACAAAATTATTATCATTGAATATTTTTTTTGACCCTTTTTTAAAAGGGGGTTGTTGCCGTGGTTCCATTTAAAATTATTGGCCCAAAAGGACTTGGCGTCATCTTTAAATTTTTTGTCATTTCATCACTAGTAGGAAGTTTCAACCTTTTAAATTCAGTTTCCAAATTTCATTTGTTTATGAAAAATGTTAAAAATAAGAGGGAGGGGATTTGAGGAGCACTGATATATATATATATATATATAATATATATATATATATATATATATATATATATATATATATATATATATATATATATAAATATATAAAATTAAAAAGTAATCTCTTGGGATATATTTATGTTGAAAAAAAGTTCCCAACTGATTATTGGAAAACATTTTGGAAATATATCAATGAAACTTTTCATTGTTTAAATAGTTTTCGATATTATGCACTTGTAGAAAAGTTAAATTCCAGATTTTGTATAATCATTCTGAAATTGCCATCAATCAAGCTTACGAATCATTGGAACCAAAAATAGCATTTCTATTTTTTTATAAACCTTAAACTTTTCAATAAAAAGTGGTGAAGGATTTAAATCTCCACCGCTGAACGTTTTGTACGTTTTGCGAATAGAAAAAAACAGGATAAATGCTTATATATTTGCTATAAAAACCCTAGCGCTAAGGAAATAGTACTTTTATGTTGAGAAGAGAATGATGTCACAATATGGCATTGCCAATATATGCAATATTTCAAATTTTCCATTTTTGTATATCATATTAAACGGATTTAGTGAGGATTAAACTCATCAAAAACAATATTTCTTCAGTATCCTTCAGTGTTAAGTGTCTTATTGAACATTGGGTAATGGAGGATTTCTTTTTTTTTCTGCTATATGCAAAATGAGAATAAGTCAGGTTAGATCTCAGCATTATGGTGGGCTACCGTGAGGGATCACCAATTTCGACCCGATACAACAAATGAGGGACCGGAGCCTTTTCAGGCCCAAACGTTTTACAGGACTCCACCTCCTCCGACATGATTGCCCCCCATGGGGCCACTATACGGATGACATTTAATCTATTTCACACATAGTGACAAACAACGTATACTATGTTTTGCAAGCGCATATCTGTCACTTGTAGTTGTTTTAAAAGAATAGGATTATAGTTTTTCAAAACCAAAAACACTCTCATATAGCAATGTGTTTCAAGAGCTCATTTTCATATACTATATGCAAAGTTGTAAATTCATCACCTCCCGAACTCAAAATCAAAATCAAAATATTGAAGAAAGAAAAGACTCAAAACAATGCTACTTAAAAATGAAATCCATATCAATTTTAAAATATAGGTCTGCAAATAATTATCTTCTATCGCACTCATTGCTTCATCCTAGTATATAAGTTTATCGATATTTATAGTAATACTGTTTATATTATAGCCAGCCTTTGTAATTATATTAAATGTCATCACAGGAATATGTATATATGCGTCTATGGGTTCATTATACAGATGTATAGGAATATATTTTCCTTTTTTAACCGACAGAAACCAAAAAGGAGGAGATTCCCTATTCAACGCGAATATGTTTTTATTATTTGTTTATGAATGATCACACACAACTTTTCACAGAGCAGTTCGATTCCGATTATTCTTTTTTCATTGGATAGGGTATTCTTCGAAGTTGGTCCCATTTCAATTTGAACAACAAAATCCATCCATAAGGGTAGCAAAATGAAGGATATTGATCGTTCACCCTCTGAATTTTGGTCCGTTAACCGATTCTATCAGGCATAACTTTGAAGTGGGTTTACCGATTTGGATGATTCTTCTTCCATTAGAAAGGGTATAGCTCATAGTTGATCGTATCCCGATTTGGAATGAAATGATCCACCCCTATGGGTAGGAAAATAGGGGATGATTGATTTTTCACTTGTGAACTTTGGCACACATATGTAGTTGACATTGACAGACCCTCCTACATCCGTCAAAATGATTCTATGAGAGGATGGAATTAAATACATGGTGATGAAATCAACTAACCAGAACTTTCAAAATTAATTTATAATATATAACAATAAATAGTTAAAATAGAAAATCATATTATTTGATAGTAAATAGTTGAAGTAAGCTAGGTAAGTAAGTATTTTGGAAATAATCGAAAATTAAGTATGTAGTAATTAGTAGATTTCAGCAACAAAAAATTGAAAAATTAAAACTTTTTAACAAAAAATTAAACCGACGAAAAAATCAACTGAAAAGCAAAAAATAAAATAAACCTTCTTATTCTAAATGATAATTGAGCTCCTAAACTAATGTAAGTAACTGATTTTGAGTCGGCGCCAAACAAACTAGCAATTGAATTAGGTGAAGCGTAAAATGATGGCAGCGAGATGCACGGCTGCGTTTTGATTACTTCTTTCAAAGAAGTATAATGATCTTCGATAATTGTTTGCTGGCGCCGACTCAAAATCAGTTACTCACATTAGTTTAGGAGCGCAATTATCATTTAGACTAAAGAGGTTTATTTAATTTTTTGCTTTTCAGTTGATTTTTTCGTCGGTTTGATTTTTTGTTAAAAAGTGTTTATAGTAATATAGCAATAGTCAAAAAACAAACACAGAGATTACAAAAAGCACAACACGTTTATTAATACAAAGTAGGTAGTGTGGAAGATTCATTATGAAAAGTGAGTAAGGTCACCCCACGATTTTTTAACATAATTTGAAATGTTTTGTTCAATTCTTATTATTTTCAACTTTCCAGTCCATGCTGCTATATAAACGTGTTTTTTTAGTTTTTTCAAACTATAGTTTTATTTTTAACTTTCTAGTCCATATTGCTACAAAAGCATGTTTTTTTATTTGTTTTTATAATAATTTCTTTTTTAAATCTTCAGTTAATATTGCTACAAATTCGTGTTTTTAAACCTTCCGACTATGGGAGAAAACCCTTCTATTGATTCATCCACATGGGATTGAAGTTTTTACTGTGCTGAGACCAAACCAGCGCACTCATCAAATCTTTGTAATTTTAATTAGGCATTTTTATTTAAATATAGATAATTTATGGATTCTTTGCTTCACATTTAGGTAGTGTATGAATCCATTATTTGAAATTTGATAGTGTATGGTTTCTCACAATCTTCCACCATTACAAATTTATGTGTGTATTCTTTTATTTCAAATCTTTCAAAAAACTTTTTTTCATCTTGCAAAATTGAAAATAAAATGGTGAAAATGTTGAAATGACATTTGAGACTATACACTATTCATACTCTACCTATATTTGAAATGAAAGATGTATCCACTACCTACATTTGTAATGAAGGATGAGAATAGCAGGTCATAGCTATGTAATTATTGTATTGTCTGTTTTTAATACGTGTGCAAAATTTCAAATCATTCGGATGTGTGGAAGTGTGTGAGAATTAATTTCAAAGATTTCGTTACATATATATATATCATACAGGTGGAGCTAATAAAAGCGCGATAAAAAGGCTTTACTTCATTTCCTAAATGTCTATGAAAGTTATTAACCTACTAACTCACAGAAATATAATGAAAATGGAATATTTTATTTAAATTCATTAGTTTAATTTTTTTCTCAAATTACAACTCATAATTATCATTATTGTCATCATAATCATCATAGGAAACATGAAAACCTTCTTAGTCTCAATACCTGAGCTCCTAAACTAATGTAAGTACCTAATTTTGAGTTGGCGCCTAACAAATGAATTAGCTAGGGCGTAAAATGATGGTATCGAGTTGCGCGGTGACATTCTGATAATTTTTTTGAAGTCAGTTAATGATCTTCGTTGATTGTTCGTTTGGCGCCGACTCAAAATTAGTTACTTACATTAGTGTAGGAGCTTAGTTATCGAGACTAAGAAGGTTTCTTTTATTTTTTACTTTTCAGTTCCGTATTTCGTCGGTTTAATTTCTTGTTGAAAAGTTTTTATTTTTAAATTTTTTGTGGCTAAAATCTACTAATTACTAACTACTGACTAAGTTCCTCTGCTGCCTTTACCTATCACCTAATGAACCTTCATATAACGACCTCTTTGAGTTTTTATCACTCAAACTGGACTACATTCAGGAGAACCATCCAACAGCTGAAACCATAATCATGGGAGACTTTAATGTACATAACGCTGCCTGGCTCAAATTCTCTAACAAAACAGATGATGCGGGTCGTCAAGCCGAGGCCTTCGCCATCACTCATGGTCTAGAACAACTGGTCGAGCTACCAACCCGCATCCCTGATGTCAACAACCAGTCTGCCAATACACTAGATCTTTTCCTCACCACCAATCCTGACCCGTATAGAATAAAGTTTGTGCCCCACTTGGAAACTCTGATCACACCTCATCTCCACAACATGCTCTTTCCATTTACCATCAGCTGCACAATACCACCCCGTCTCATGTGGCATTACAATTCGGCCGACTGGGAAGGTCTTCGTATGTTTTTCTCAGCGTTTCCATGGAAGAGAGTTTGTTTCTCTTCAGTAGATCCAACACGATGTGCTGAGACAATTTCTGAAATCATCATGTTGGGGATGCAAACTTACATACCGAATACCGAAAGAAGAACATCATCCGATGAGACCTGGTTTAACAGAAACTGCTCTAGAGCTGTGGCTTCCAAACAGGCAGCATACCATCGATGGTTAAAAAAATCGGGGCCCTGAGACCAGAGCAGCATATTTCGAGGCTAGAGGCATATGCAAAGAGACGATAGAATGCTCAAAAGATGCCCACAATGCCAAAATAAGATCAAAACTCGCTGAATGTCCCAACGGATCCCGTTCATTTTGGTCTTTCGCCAAAGCTGTGGGAAGAAACTCCACTTCCAGCTCATTTCCTCCTCTAACCAAAGAAGATGGAACACTAGCAACGACTGCCCAGGAAAAAGCCAATATCTTTGCGCACCTATTTGCTGGAAATTCACTCTGGATTCATCGGGAAAACAACCCCGAACATTACACCTATTGACAGTCATGCCGAGATCACCTTTCGTCAACGTACTATCAGAAAGATTTTGCTGGGTCTCACACCAACAAAGCTTGTGGATCTGACGGAATCCCGCCGATTGTTCTCAAGAAATGTGCCCCGAACTAACACCTGTTCTTTGCAAGGTTGTTCAACCACTCTTACAATTTGGGGGTATTTCCGTCCAATTGGAAAATCCAAAGTACAGCCAGTCCCAAAAGGCGAAAAGGCCCTACCTAGCAACTACAGACCTATCGCACTGCTATCTATCATTTCAAAGGTCATGGAAAAGCCATCAACATCGAGCTCATGAAATATCTGGAAGACTCAGGAATTGTCAACGATAGGCAATATGGCTTCCGCCATCAGAGATCAACTGGTGACCTGCTCGCTTACGTCTCACATATATGGCAGCCATCTGTTGAGAAGTATGGAGAAACTTTAGCTGTGGCATTTGATATCTCCAAGGCGTTCGATCGAGTTTGGCACCAGGGACTCCTCGCCAAGCTTCCGTCTTATGGCTTGCCCCCTCAGCTGTGTTCTCTGCTTGCTAGTTTTCTCTCAAACAGGTCTCTCCATGTAGTTGTCGATGGAGTTTCATCTGACACTCTACTCATAAATGCTGGTGTTCCGCAAGGATCTATTCTCGCACCAACACTATTCCTACTTCACATCAACGACCTGTTGAAAGCAACTTCATGTCCAGTACACAGCTTTGCCGATGATAGTACCCTCCATACCGCTTCCTCTTCCAGGGCCCCTATATCAGCCCGTGAAACCAGAAATGAACGAGGAAGAAATGTTAATAATATAAATATGGACTTAGCAACAATTCTCGAGTGGGGATCTAATAACTTGGAAAAATTCAAAGCAAACAAAACACAAGCATGTCTTTTCTCTAAAAAAGCCGATCTCACTGTGCCTAACATAACTTTGTCAGGAGTAACCATACCACTGAAGTCATCCATATCGGTATTACTATCAGCAATAACCTTTCCTGGGAAAATCACGTGAGGTCCATTGCCGAAAGTGCATCCCAGAAACTTGGTTTTTTGTTTCGTGCCAAGAGCTATTTCACCCCCACTCAGCTGCTTATGATCTATAAGGCACAGATCCGACCTGTCCTGGAATACTGTTCCCATATTTGGAGCGCGGCACCTAAACATATCCTGAAGCTATTGGATTCTGTCCAAAAAAAAGGCAATTCGTCTCGTCGGTGATGGCTCGCTTACAAACTCGCTCACTTGTCTGGAACACCGTAGAATAGTTGGCGATTTGTCTCTATTTTATAGATATTTTCATGGGCCATGCTCTTCTGAAATATCAACAATCGTTCCTGCTTTGGCAGTCTCTTCGAGACTAACCCGTCAAGTTCAGTCATCACACCCCTTCGTGGTCACTTTGGAGACCTGCAGAACATCACTTTCCAAAGACTCGTTCACCCAACGAACAGCAAGCTTTGGAACTCATCTCCTAGGGAGGTGTTCCCCGGGCATACAACCTTCAGAAATTTAAGAAGAACACCAACTCCTACCTTCTTTCCGTTGGTTCCCACGATGTTCTCTGAACATTACAGGATATCCCTTTTCGTGGGAACCAGAACATAAAAAAAAAAACTTGTTTTTTGATTACTTCCAAAAAACTTACTCGCCCACCTTACGTCAACTATTACCAGTTAAATAATATGATTATCTACTTTTACTATTTGTTGTAATATAAATGATTTTTGTTCTGGTTAGTTTATTTCATTACTTTGTATATTGTATATCATTCCATCCTCTCATAGAATATAATGATCGTGATGGATGTAGGAGAACAAAAATAATTACAATAGCGATCTGTCATTGTCAACTACATATGTGTGCCAATGTTCACAAGTGAAAAATCAATTATTCCCTATTTTTCTACCCGTAAGGGTGGATAATTCCATTCGAAATCCAGATATGATCAACTATGAGGTATACCCTATCTAATAAAAGAAGAATCATCCAAATCGAAGAACCCAGTACAAAGTTATGCCTGATAGAATAGGTTAACGGACCATAATTCAGAGGGTGAGTGATCATATCCTTCATTTTGCTACCTTTAGGGGTGGATTTTATCTTTCAAATTCAAATGGGAGCAAATTCAAAGTACAACCTATTCACTGAAAGAAGAATGATCGGAATCGGACGACTCAGTAAAAAGTTATGCGTGGCAATACATAAAAAAAATATACGCGTTGACTAGAAAACCTCCTCCTATTTGGTTTCGTTGGTTAAAAATTCATTATTAGGGGCTGAACATCTTTCCCATCAAACCCATCTTCTCTTTCCAGTATAATATGATTTTCGTTCTGTATATCGAACAGTTTCAGCCCATTCATCAGGTTTGAAGCTTCTTTCCATATAGCCAGTGATTTTTCAGCTGAATCGCCCCTACCCACATTATCCCTATAATTTTTTTTGTTAATCCTCAAATATATTTGATAGGATTGAACATGCAGTGATATGGTGGAAGACGAAGCACTTGATGATCATATTTTTCTGCAAGCTTATCAGCTTGAATTACAGGAGGTGGTTTATTCCTAAAGAATTAATATACAGGATGTGCGAGGGCTTTCTCTTTTCCTCTCGATAATGTTCAAATTTATAACTTTTCCGTCTTCAGGTGTATTCACCTGAAGACGATTACAGATACAAGCATTCGAAACGTCGTGAAAACCCTTCAAATACATTAAGACAATGTACATCCGAAACGAGAGTAATCAAAACTATTTTTGTACATATACTTCAACCATTTTCAATTGCAGAAGCTGCTTCTATGAGGAGCGAAAAATAATGTGTACTACTCGTAAACATTCTCCGTCGCCAAACGGAAGATCGAAAAAGATCACAACGACAGTCAACGTGGGTTTGAGTGACAGAGGTCTAGTTCTACAGCTGATTCGCCTGGGCCAATCAAAACGGACCGCAAGTCAATCAATGAATCAATCAATTTATTTATCATAAAATATACATATTAATTCAATCACAAGGACCAAAGACAGATGCATGTTTATGACAAGTCACAAATAAACATCAAAACAAAATAAAATATGATACATAGCATTAGATTAAAATACATGATAAAAATTGAGAAATTCATCTTCGCAGGAACATACTTCTCGGACAATATATCATAAAAAGGTAGAAGACGTGAATATACAAGAGACAACAAGAGAGACAGTCATATATATAAGTATGCTATATTGAATACAAATCAAATCAATTGCATATATCGCGAACATAACACAAAATTATACTAAGTACTCATCTATAGTGTAGCAGGCCTTCTGAACTAGCTGCTGTTTCAGTCTTGTTTTGAAAATATTTAAATTGAGGGAGCTTTTAATATGATCATCAAGAGAGTTGTATAATTTACAGCCAGTAAAAAAAAACTTTCTTGGTACAGCGTAATCCGGTGATTCTCAGGTTGTAGTTGGCCTTTGAAACGTGTATTATGGTTATGCTTCTCAACAGTATTCGAAAACTTGTTTTTATTTTTATAGACGTATGTACAAACTTCAAGTATATATAAGCTTACAACAGTTAGGATTTTGAATTTTTTTGAATAATCTCTGCAGCTCGTTCTAGTATCGATACTAGCAAGAATTCTAATCGCATATTTCTGAAGTACCAATGCTCTATTCACATGTGCACAATTTCCCCAAATCAAAACTCCATACTTTATATGGGAATGACAGTAGTGTGTACTCACTACAGTGGTTCTTCATAAATTTCAGACTATAACAGCTACGCTGTAATTTTTTACACAAACAATCAATATGACAATCCCAGTGAAGTTGCCTATCATAGGTAATACCCAATAGTTTCACTGATTTACTACTTACTATTTCAACATTGGAACCTTCAAATAGTTTGATTTCATCAGTCCTGCCATTACAAAAAAGAACAGTTATTGTTTTACGATGATTCAGTTGTAGGTTATTATTGTTGGACCATTTTACAATATTGGCAAATACCGCTTCAGCAGTAGTTTTCAGCTTATTGAGATCCTTAGCAAAAATGTTGAACAGTAGAGAAAATATTCGTGTCATCTGCATGAATAACATGAACATTCTGAACCCTTTGAGTATAGAGAATGAGATCGTTAGCAAAAATGTTGAACAGTAGAGAACCTAAGACAGAACCTCGCGGCACACCTTGCTCTACATCCATTTCTTCAGAGAAAATGTTATTGACTCTTATTATTTGTTTTCTTTCACTGAGGTATGACTCGCTCAAAGTTAAAGGCGAACCTCTTATTCCATATCTCTCTAATTTGGCAGTGATTAATCGATAATCCAGTAGGTCGACAGCTTTCGAGAAATCAATGAAAATACCCAAAGCAAACATTTTTATGTCAATACTTGAAATGATCCGACCGCTGAACTCAGATAGTGCTGTCTCTGTACTTTTGTTACTGCAGAAACCATGTTGGTCGGACGATAAGAGTTTGTACTTAAGTGAGTAATTGGTTAACCGATCCTTAATTGACATCTCAAGTAATTTAGAGATACTGAATAACATGCTTATTGCTCTGTAGTTAACAAAATCATTCGGATCTCATTTCTTGTGAAGTGGCTGAACTATTGCCAGTTTGAAGTTATCTGGGAAATTTCCTTCCTCAAAACAAAGATTGATTAGGTAATTCAGAGGCAGGGCCGATCCTAGGGTATTGGCCGCCCGCGTGCAAATACCAGATGTGCCGCCCCTCCAGAGATTTTTTTTTTATTTTGACTAATATTCAACGTTGACGTTATAAACTCCTAAACTCATCTACCTGTATAACGTCTATTCCACACACAACAATTTTGGACATACTCAGTGCGTATACCAACGAAAAGTATATAAATCAGTTGTTCTACAGTCTACAGACTAGGTACCCAATCATTATGATTAACTAATTATAAAATAACCTTTCTGGCTTCCTGAGTGGCGAATGTATCAATAATTTCCGTAAAATCTATTTTTTCACAGATTTCGTATTCAATAGAGATGATGGCCAAATCTGAAAGCCTTTCTTGTATCATATTATTTCTCAAGTAATTTTCAATAATTTTTAATTTGCTGAAACTTCTTCCTCCTGAAGCCACAGAAACAGGTAAGGTTAAAAATATTCTTATTGTTAGAGCAAAATTAGGAAAACAGGAAATGAGCTCATTTTTTACTATGATGTCTAATACCTCAATTGGCTGTTTCTTACCTGGAAAAATATCTTTGAATGAAGTTATTTCATTAAACAGTTGTATACCGTCTATATCTTTTACGATACTTCCTTCCTCCTGTACCTGTAACTTAATATCTAAGTCCATGCAGGCTTTCATGAGATCATCACTAGAAATGTTGTGAAACTCATACAGGAAGCAGAATATTGAAAAGCACTCAGATAATAATGTAAATCTTCCATTTACCGAAGAGATCGCGTGATCAAGAATTGCAAAATAGAAAGAAGTCTTGAATTGCTGGAAGGAATTCAAAAGGGGTTCATCACTGCCCTCGTAATCAAATAAACAGACCTTTTTCCTGAGCCTCGAACTTGGAAGTTCGGGATCAATGCCATAATTTCTAGCAAGTGTTGTGGCTGATTCGACAAATATTTTGAAATTATCGTCTGATCTTTGTGAAACAAAATATTTTTTTAAATTATCTAAGCCTTCAATGCATTCCGCGATGTTTAATTTAGGATTTTGAAGCATTTTACTCAGAACATTAATTCTTGATAATAAATCATGCCAAATCAAAATTGAACACAAACATTTGAATGATTCAAGATTTCTAATTATTGATTTTGCACCATTTTCTGTTTTCGCGTCTCTGGTGGAATCTTCAATTGAGGCATTTAATGCGGTAATAATGTTTTTGAGGTCTTGCTTTAGAGGTCTAATAGCATTGATACGACTTTCCCACCTTGTTTCACTTAATGGTTTCAAAGTTAGACTTTTCACGTATTTTTTTAGTGAATCCCATCGATATGGGGACGCAGAAAAAAAATTACATACCTCTTGTACCATATAAAAAATCCAGAAATTTCACCACTGGAGCTGGCAGCGTCATTAACGCGAGGTTTAAGGTAAGGCCACGGCACGTATAATGCTCTAGGTTGATATCGGGGAACCGTTTCTGAAGCCCTATATTTTTCCCCTTCATTTCGATCCATTTTCCTGACCACGTATATCTTTTAAATTGGCTGCAGACTAGGTAATAGCTTTAAAGAAAATTTCCCGACTTCTCCATGGTATTAGTTACTGAAAAAAACCTAGAAAAAATTTAAAATATCTACTTTACTTTACCATCAGTAATGTTCTCACATCTAATTACATACGTTATTTGTTCTGTTGACTAAATCGGGGGTAGAGTCGAGAATTATAGTGTAATATTTGGCTTTTTGACAATGGGGTTTTTCTCATTCGAATAGATTCGGCTAAAAAATGAATTACTTCATTTTGAAAATGCTCCCCAAGTAGTGTGGAATACGTGTTTTTTTTCTTTTTTATTTATGATATTTTTAATGTTCTGAAATAACTGGATCAAATTTTGGGAACATCTCTACTGCCTTTTTAAAAAAAACCATTTTCTCTATGATATAATTCGTACTAGTTCCTCTGAATGCTAAATTTTTGACTGCCCAAAAAAATTTACCAGCAATCATTTTTTCAAAAGATAGGGGCCATTGCTTTTTTTTTCTATTGAAACATTTTGTTGTTCCGCGTCAATAGTACAATTTTTTTGATCCTCGTATTTATTTCGCACCACGATCTTATAGAGTTAACGTGATTTAGAGTATTTCCCTGCTTTTGGGGTAATCCGAACAAAGACGCCAATCAGAAAAACCAGTACTTACAAGTTGTGTTGAACTATCTCTACTAAAAATTTCATGCAAAAAAAAAATACAATTTAGTTTTTTTGGGAAAAGCAGAGCCACGCGCATTTTTTTTCTCCCTGTTCACTAAAGCTTTGTTATAATATGAACCGCTAAATTTTCTGCCACCCCATCAATCGGAAATTTGAAACCTGCAACTTTTTTGGGACCCTGTTTTTACCAATAAATCAATATATTTTTGTCAAAAGTTGGAAACCTGGATCATCTAGTGCTACTTGAGCAGAGCCCCCCTTTCCCCTTGCTCTCATCTTCACATTCGGCTTCACTGGGAA
>JAFIRS010008413.1:0-17355 GCA_018342105.1 Gonioctena quinquepunctata
GAAGAAATTTTGCTTTTTGTGTTTAGGATGTTTTGCAAATTTTGTTCGTATTCAGCACACCAAAATACATGGAAATTAGTTGAAAATAATCAAACAGCTTTTAATTGGACCTGTATAATCTGGCCATTACTTTACACTATCATGAATAAAGCACAGAGAAAAAAAATCAATAACCATTGTAGTTCAAACTTAAAACGTTCGAAAGGGAAAAAACTAGTAAATATAATAATTAATTAGTAATCTGAACTACTTAGTGCCTGATTGGATAAAGTGAACTTTTCCATTGTTGTTAATTGATAGATTAGAAGTCGACAAATACTCGATAGCATACAACCGTTACCTATGTCAACTATGTTTACTCTTTTATATTCTAGTGCGACTGAAAGGAAGATTGTAAATGTTTTTTCTCTTCAGGTTACAATATTCTCCTACGAAGAAGTTTCAACTGGAGTATACGACTGTTGGGCGACTTTCGAGGAGAACTGGGGGAAAAGTACCTATGTCATTTGGTGAGTACCCCAGTAGCATATAATAAATCATAAGTGGTAGAGTTCAGACACAAAATATGTCAATATCTGATTCCAAATTATAATACTTCCATTCCAAACTAGTACTTCATTTTATTGAGAAAATTGCACAATAACGGCTCCACCAATAGTGCACATCTTATGATCTGAGCGCTTTCAATCAGTAAAAATTGGTGAAAAAATTTGTAATCCACTACTGGCGTTCCTCAAGGCTCAAATCTAGGACCGTTGCTATTCATTATGTATACAAGAAATTCATCAACTTATCTATCACAATGTAAATCTCACTTTTATGCGGATGATACGCAAATTCACCCTTCGTTTGGTCATGATAATATACAGGAGGCTTGTACTGTTCTCAATGAAGAAATAGAAGAAATAATTTGGAGCCCCTTGAAATCGTTTATTCAGCGATTTGATACTGACTATCAGTGGCGTATCTAGGAATTCTGCTTGGGGGAGGGGGGAGTAATGTGGTAAAGTTTTTTTTTTCATTCAAATTCAAACAAAAATACAAAATGTAATAAAATCAAAAAATATATAGACATATACTCATAAGTAGGTACAGAAACAAAGATTTCTTTCGTTAAGATAAAAATAAAAATCTCAAAATGAAATCCAGTATCCTGTGTTTCTCATTTAATTTCGTTGGAAAGTAATATTTTCATTGAATTTTGATAATGTGAGGTTATTGCTAATCAAGTTATTTTTTGGAACCGCAGATTTTATTTAAACCCGAATAGTTGTTCACAGAATGACTCCATAATTTTTTTGTTTCCTAGAGCACATTTCACATGTGTATCACGAGATAAAATTGTTTAAAATTGATTATTTTGGTAATTATAAATTTCTAAATTTAACAAAATATGAAAAATTGAGTAAATATTGTCACCACTTTTTCATTGATATTTCACATTATTATCAGTTTTATGACTGACAAAGGCATTTTACGTTGAAAAAAATACGCATTTTTTTTTGCATAAGGTTGCTAATAATTCATTATGATTTAAAAAAAATATTTTTTATTTCAATTGTATTTTTTTCTTATTTAAATAATATATTAAGATTTTTTTTAATCAATAATTTGGTTATTCTCTACCTAATAATAAGTTTATTTTTATCAATAATGTTATTGTTTGAAGGTTGAAGACGATGTGGTAACTTGATTACTATCGTTTCGGACGTCCATCGTCTTAATGTATTTAAAAGGTTTTCACGACGTTTCGAATGCTTGTATCTGCAATCGTCTTCAGGTGAATACTGACAAGTTTAGGTGCTACTTACCAATTTATATGACTGTCGGCGCAATGATGCGTGCAATTCCGCCATGTGTAGCGGTGCGTGTAATTTCGCGCGGTGTGGTGGTGCGTGAAGTTTCGCGCCTCTGCAGCCCGCCAGAAACAGCAATCAGGGGTTTCCATACGTTCTTGATCTCAACGCTTGGTTGACTAAAGGCGTTATTGGCTTCGATGTAGGCGGCCTCTTTGAACTTTCGTTTGAACCACTGCTCCTCTCTATGTAGAACACTTGCGTCGTCCCATAGAACTCGATGGTGCTCAGTCCAGGCGTGGTCAGCGATTCCCGATTTTGATGTTTTTCCACGTTGAGTCCATTTCTTGTGCTCATCCAATCTTACCGATAACGGTCTCTTTGTCTCTCCAATGTAGGAATCTCCGCATTCACATGGAACTTCATAAATGCAATTCTTACTGATTTCATTTTTGTTGTCAGGTTTGGTCTTGGTCAGGAAACTCCGTAAAGTACTGCCGGATTGGAAGCAGCTCTTGATGTTGAACTTGTTTCCGATCCTTCTGATCTTCTCGGAGACACGTCTCAGTATCATCAAAAGGAAACTCGAAGAGGATGACCAGCTGCACGAGAGGACTGACCTTCCTACCCACGCAATATTGGAATTACTGCAGTGCTGCCTACATATCTCATATTTCCAGGAAAAGGACCGATTCTTCTCTCAAGTCGACGGACTCCCGATGGGATCTTCCTTTTCTCCAATCATCGCCAACATATACATGGAGTGGTTCGAGGAATTGGCTATACGGGAGGCAGAATACAAACCAAAGCTGTGGTTGAGGTACGTGGATGACACCTTTATTGTATGGAATCACGGAGACGAACATCTCCAGGATTTCTTCTCAGGAATTAACAGAATCAGGGATTCGATCAAGTTCACGATGGAGATGGAAACCAACAGTGCCTTACCCTTCCTCGATTTGAACGTTGAGAGAATAGGCAATGAAATTTGCACCTCCGTCTACAGAAAGAAGACACATACAGGGCAGTACCTCAGTTACAGCTCCAACCATCCGAGTTCGACGAAGAGAGGGATCGTGAGAACATTGGTGGAGAGAGCGACGCACATATGCAACGACGCGGAGTCACTAGATGCCGAATTGAACCACATCAGAGAGGACCATTACCGGAATGGGTATCCCAAGAAACTCCTAGAAGAAGTATTGAAACAACTCCAGAGAACGAAGACATCTGAAGAGCAACAACAAAGCACAGTGATCTGCCTTCCGTACATCAGAGGTGTCTCCGAGAAGATCGGAAGGATCGGAAACAAGTTCAACATTAAGAGCTGCTTCCAATCCGGCAGTACTTCACGGAGTTTCCTGACCAAGACCAAACCTGACAACAAAAATGAAATCAGTAAGAATTGCATTTATGAAGTTCCATGTGAATGCGGAGATTCCTACATTGGAGAGACAAAGAGACCGTTATCGGTAAGATTGGATGAGCACAAGAAATGGACTCAACGTGGAGAAACATCAAAATCGGGAATCGCTGACCACGCCTGGACTGAGCACCATCGAGTTCTATGGGACGACGCAAGTGTTCTACATAGAGAGGAGCATTGGTTCAAACGAAAGTTCAAAGAGGCCGCCTACATCGAAGCCAATAAAGGCTTTTAGTCAACCAAGCGTTGAGATCAAGAACGTATGGAAACCCCTGATTGCTGTTTCTGGCGGGCTGCAGAGGCGCGAAACTTCACGCACCACCACACCGCGCGAAATTACATGCACCGCTACACATGGTGGAATTGCACGCATCATTGCACCGACAGTCATATAAATTGGTAATTAGCACCTAAACTTGTCAGTATTCACCTGAAGACGATTGCAGATACAAGCATTCGAAACGTCGTGAAAACCTTTCAAATACATTAAGACGATGGACGTCCGAAACGATAGTAATCAATAATGTTATTGTTTATTCACTTAACAATTAGTTATAAACAAACTTTGATTGACATTATAATTTTTATAATCATAATAAACTCTTAACAACCTAATGCAAAAAAATAATTTTTATAAAATTATCAACTTATCCATTTGTTTATAAATATTTTATAAACATAAATTGTATTTTTTTAAACGTTGTAAAATGCCTTTGCCAGACGTAAAACTGATAATAATGAGATATCAATAAAAAAAATTGACAATATTTACTCGATGTTTCATATTTTGTTAATTAATATAATAGAAATTTATAATTAACATAATCAACTTTTAAACAATTTTATAGGGTGATATTATCGAGTAAACATGTGAAATGTGCTCCAGGAAGCAAATTAATAAAATAAATGGTTCCAAAAAAACTTCTAAATTAACAATAGCCTCACCTTATCAAAATTCAATCAAAAACAATTTTTCCCCAAAAAAATTACATTATTTCAAGTGTTTTTTATTTTTTTTTCAATTTTCTATTCATATTTGATAGTTTAAAAAAATATTTTATGTGCATTGCTCTCTCGAGAGGTGCTGTACTCCTGCATTAACGCCCACGCGGAGCACTATTTTCAACGTAGAATTAAAATTATAAATAATTGCGATAGAATTCCAGAGTAGGAACTTTTTTCATGGAAAATTTCCTCCTCTTCAAGAACCTGTTTTTTTCTCTATCATCAATTGTTTTTGAGCTATTACCAAAAAAACGGCCTTAATTTTTTGTTTCATGTTTTTGTTAAAAAAAATTGAAATTTCTCGTCAGCGGAAAAATTCGAAAAAAATGTATTTTTCAGAATGACTTATTTTATTAGATTTGGAACGATTTCGCAGGAAACTCACTTTGACCAGACTAATGAGAACATGCCTAGCGACAATAGCGGCCACGACGTTTTAGATTTGAGCAGAGATGTGTTGGCCATTCCATGAATTTAAACATTTTGCAGTTTCTTGGGGGGGGGGGCTATTGTGATTACTCTTCAATATTTCCAAAATACTTAATCAAGACAAAACAAACAAATACTGTGTGATACTTTAGTCCTAAGTCACTTCAATTTCGCAAACATAGTATACTATTCTTGCCTAAAATCTCGATAGAAATCGCATTCAACTAGTGCAGAATGTTTGCTCGATTCATCTACGATGTTAGAAAACGAAATTCCATCACACGTAAAATTGAAGATTCTGGATGTTTGACGACGAAACAAAGATGGATTCCACATTTGAGTTACTCTTGCATAGCACAATAACCTCCGGCTCTATGATTTCCACCCAATATACCGGTTGTCCACGGAAGGTGGCTCGCCCCTATAACTTTTTTGTTTTCGGAGATGATGGAATGAAATTTGAAGGATCTGTTTAATGCATAAAGCTAAATTTTATGACAAGTAACTCAACTTCATGCAAATTCCGGATTTATCGGAAGTGACATAAACTTTCGATTTTTAAATGGGACACCTGGTATATTTTCAGTTCTTTTGTCTCCATATGACATTTGGAATACAACTATGTATCATTTGTTACTGTTTGTAGCCGTTTTTTTTTTATTTTATTTTTTCGAAATAATTGTTTATTCTAGAAGGCTATGGATACGTTCAAATAACTAATGTTTGTAAAAATACAACTTCACTATTTTCGATCAAAATGTTTCAGCTACGTGACGTTTTATTTTAAATTTTTTATTACTATTTTTTTTCAACTGGCAACATGGTGGCTGGTCGGGTTAGAAAAAAAGAGCATTTTATTACGATTAATTTGATACCGCACTCTATTAGGTTGTAAGAAAACTTTCGATAAAAAACTGAAAATATAACGTTAGAACTTCCGTTAAATGAAGAATCTTATTGAGATTAAAATAAAATTTAAAATCGTCGAGTAGCCTGTGACCAACACAACTGAAACAAAATCATTAAATTGTTGCGGTAAAAATTGACGTGTCGACATATTATTTTACATCTCTTCTACAAAGTCAATTAGGTAGTTATTGTTTACCTCATTGTTTGAAAATTATGGAAAATTACAATATTTATACAAGAACTGAAAAAGTTGATATGTTATTAGTTTTTGGAGAGTGTAGGCAAAATTCAACCGATGCTGCACGTCTCTACGCACAGAGATATCCTGATCGGCGTCACCCGACCCGGCACTATTTTCCAAAACTGGTTCAAAAAATGCGAAATGAGCCTGATAATGATGAGAACAATCCGTTTATTGTGAGTGAAGAAAAAGAAGTATATGTTCTGGCATACGTTCAAGCTAATATTAATACGTCACTCAGGGAGATCCCAAGAGAATGTGACATTTCGAAGTCTTCT
The DNA here is from genome assembly GCA_018342105.1 of Gonioctena quinquepunctata. Classification (NCBI taxonomy): domain Eukaryota; kingdom Metazoa; phylum Arthropoda; class Insecta; order Coleoptera; family Chrysomelidae; genus Gonioctena; species Gonioctena quinquepunctata. Next base: position 6,085 of record JAFIRS010008413.1, read on the forward strand.
GCAGTTAACATTTTGAAGAAACATAAATATCATTCATTTAAATATCAACTACACCAGCACCTGTACCAAAACGATTATGCAAAGAGACTTGAGTATTGCAATGGGTTCTTTGGAAAATATTTGGAGGATGACACATTTCCATATAAAATTCTGTATACTGACGAAAGCCGTTTCACTAATTTGGGACATTTCATCAGAAATAATAAGCGATATTGGTCCGATGGCCCTATATTTTTTTACGGTGTCCTGACAGGGGCTAGATACCTAAGTTTCCTCACGCAAGAAATTGAGCACTTCTTGGACGAAGTTCCGTTAATAAATCGATTTGGATTATTTTATCAACAAGATGGTGCTCCACCACACAACCAGAGGGCAGTTACGGAATATCTGCATGAAACATACAACGAAAACTGGATTGGAAATATGGGTGCAGTCAGGTGGCCGGCGAGGTAAAATAGGGTTGTTTTCAATTTATACTTTTATTTATTCATTTTTAAAAAACTTTTCAGGTCACCCGACCTTACGCCTCTAGATTTTTTTGTATGGGGATCTATTAAAAACGAGTTTATGATGTACAGTTCTGTGCATAAAAAAGTCGTACAAGGTTTGTATGGTGTAAACCTGCCTATGATGTTCCAGATTTCATAGAAAAGTAGTACACGTACACATTTGACATAAATAGTTTCAATTTTGACACTACTTGTCAAAGTCGATAAGAAGTTTAATTAAGATTGACAAGCCTGACTCACAATAGCCTACGACTGCTGTACGACTTTTTTATGAACAGAACTGTACCTCCTGCCACACGACATGAATTAGAGGACAAAGTAAGGGCACCAAGACCGTTGTAAGAGCTACAATAAGAAAATTTCGCCTTTGTCAGCAACAAGATGGGGGTCACTTTGAACATCTGGAACCTTAGAGATATGTAAATAGGTAGTTTCAATATTATTATTTCATTTTCAACAGGTGCTTCATTTTAGAAAAGTTCTAACGTTATATTATTTTCAGTTTTTTATCGAAAGTTTTCTTACAACCCAATAGAGTGTGGTATCAAATTAACCGTAATAGAATGCTCCTTTTTTAACCCGACGTGCCATTGACATTGCCATTTGAAAAAAAAGTAATACAATTTTTAAAATCAAACGTCACATAGCTGAAACATTTTGATCGAAAACAGTAAAGTTGTTGAAAAATAATCATTCCCTCTATTTTATGAACATCCTGTTTATATTTTCAACAAATCAATCTATCATACCCCATGACAGGTTTTAATGTCAGAAAACACTAATTTCAAAGTGTCTCTCCAAAAGAAATGATTCTAACTTTTTCCATCTTTGCAAAGTGAGATTGCTTCTTGTAAATGTGTTTCCCATTTCTTCCGGTCTTCCTGATGATCGTGGAAGCGTGAAATAGATTTTCGTCGACAAAAATGTATTGAAGACCTAGTGAATGCGATGTCTCTCCTGCGTCAATGGTACGAATGATTTCTGGTGAGTACTCTCTTTTGTAAAACGTTCTTCTTTGCCTCATTCATCTTTATGAGTTCTTAATTAAGACTGGAATAGAAAATCAAATAACTATCTGAATGAAAATGCAAATTTTCAATTTCAGATTTTTTCTTTTGAGTTAGGGCCTTTTCAGAATATCTATCAGATGTAGTTCAATGTCCAGCGTGGCTTTAGCCGGGGAAGTAGTTGTTTTCTGTTAGACATTCACAAAAAATAACTTCATTTTTATCGTGGATTTTTCAATTCACAGAAAAATCTTTCTATCAATATTCAATTGAGAATGTTTCCCTTTTCAGTAAAGTTGTATTTTTACAAACATTTTAGGACTGAAATTAGTTTTTTGAACGTATCTATAGCCCTCTAGAATAAAAAGGTATTTCGAAAAAAAAAACGGTCACAAACAGTAACAAATGAGTCATGGTTGTATTCTAAATTTCATATGGAGACAAAAAAACTGAAAATATACCAGGTGTCCCATGTAAAAATCGAAAGTTTATGTCACTTCCGGTGAATCCGGAATTTGCATGAAGTTGAGTTACTCGTCAAAAAATGCATTTTTATGCATTAAACAGATCCTTCAAATTTTATTCCATTATCTCCGAAAACAAAAAAGTTATAGGTGCGAGCCACCTTCCGTGGACACCCGGTATGCATCACAGTGTAAATCAATATTGTTCAATTACATTTATCATTCATGTTCTGAAACCACCCCCACAGGTACAGCATATCAATCTTCATCGTCCCACTCATAGTCCTAGTTTACACGTATTCCTGCATCTGCAGGGAGATCTGGCAGAGCTCGGAATCGAGTTTGAGGCCGCGCAGCTCTCAAAAGGCCAGCAACAAACGAATACCATTCATCTCCAGGGCGAAGATCAACACGGTTAAGCAAACCGTCGCTGTAATCGTCATGTATATAATTTGTTCGGCGCCGTTCATAGTGGCTCAGCTCTGGTCTATTGCGGATCCGGAGAATCCTCTCTTGGACGGTGAGTATAATTGAAACGAGCTCCTGATAAATTAGTTTTTTCTCTCGACACGAATGTTTGGATGGAGGATTTGAGTTTGGCGAGAAGCGAAATCACTCGAGGACTGATGTTGAAAAGGTGGCTATTATATCCTTCCCAGCAACAACAGTTGATTTTCAACCGATCCCTCTTAACGTACCAAAATATCACCATCTATTTCCAACATTTTTTTCAAATCATTACCTCCTGTCATTTGGTCCGTATTTCAACTGGTCATTTTCATAATGTTCCACTATCTTTCATCGTGTTTTTGCCTTGTTTCATTTCAGTGGATATTTTATATTAATATTTTATGTGCTTTATATCTTCATCAAATTTCATATATTCACGATTCTGGGTCGTGGATATTAAAATACTGATCTAAACAAGACACGCTTCACAACAGATAACAATTATGAATTATCGATGTGTCCGTACTGACATAAGTCAGTTGTAACAAAATATATATTTATATATATATTTTCTTCAAATTCTCGGAATAAATGTCTGATTCAGTCAATTCATATAATTTTTCTTAACGACGTTTTGACATGGTATTTGTCATCATCAGGTTAAAACATAATTATTCAAATAAAATAATTTTGTTTTAACCTGATGATGACAAATACCATGTCGAAACGTCGTTAAGAAAAATTATATGAATTGACTGAATCAGACCTTTATTCCGAGAATTTGAAGAAAATATATATGTGGTCAAGAATCTAAAGAAAAAATTTATATATATAGATATATATATATATATATATATATATATATATATATATATATATATATATATATATATATATATATATGCCATGTCCATGAAATTCCTTCCATTTTGTTTTTAAGGGTCCCCTCGATATTCCTCTCTTTTATATTTATATTCCTGGACTCGGATGTCACGCAGGTAGCTATAGCTGCCTCCGTGGTGACGTTGGTTGTTGCCCTGGAATGCAGGGTCTGCTGACCGAAACCACAAATGAGCGGCTAGCTTCTGTTTGTTGACTCCGTTGATTTGTCGTTTTCTACCAAGTGTTGTTCATCCTTGCACTTCTCGACAGTACTGATGAGGGTCGAGAGCCCGAAACACGCGTCTACGGTTAACACTTTTTTCTGAGGGCTATGTCCATTAAATTCCTTCTATTTTGTTTTTCCTCTCTTTCATATATATATATATACTTATACATCACATAAATACCTGCTATGGTGGTTTCACAATTTTTCTGTGCACTTTGCATTTCTGAAACCTTTTACCATCTTATGTTCGACGCAGATCATCAAATAGTTTAGCAGTGGAGCTTTTCTATTGATATCAATAGGTTTCCAACTATCCATTTAGATTGCACAACCTATGAAAATAGACATCAAAATCTACAAACAAAATCTAAGAATTCAAACAAAAAAAAAAGGGATGGTTGTATAAGAATTTTTAACCACTTTGTATAAATAATATTAAGTGTAGAAATATAAGCTGTATATAAAATAAGTTTCATAGTGTAGAATAACAAAAGTTGCTTTTAAAAGTGTGTGAAAACAAAAATTTCGTGCCAAAAAACAAAAAAAAGGAAGAAAACGGTCGAAAAAAAATAATTTTGGAAAAAGCGTTAGAAACATTTTCATCAGATGAATCAATCCAAATGAGCAGAAAACACAACTGTGAGTGCAATTCCAATCAATAATCCAAACCAAGAAACACCCTACAACTATTTGAGCAAGAAACCACTTACCTGCTATCCAGATCATATTTCACACAGGACATAAACAACAATAAAAGGGGGCCAACGTCGGACAAGTTCACTTTCCAAAGTACTGGACACAGCCAGGAGTCTTCGTGAGTGCACAAACGCAACGAACTACAGGTACTTTTTAAAAACACAAATAAAGGAAGTGATATCATTGGTATTAGACACTTTTTGGGGTCTTTGGTAACATTTATCCACAGTGGTGAACTTTATTTCATACTTATAACCACTTTGTCAATATAACCTGTTAATATTTGTTTGCCCATTCATTCTATTACGCAAGAGTAAGTCATGTGATGATTTTTTCAAGTTCATAGATTTAATTATATTTAATGTAAGCTAGATATCGCAGAGTAGGATTTTGAAACATTTTGGAAAAACATTTCAATAAAAGGAAAAAACAAATTTAACTATTTTCTGTTTTGTTATTCATAATTTGATCATATCACGAACTATATTTTCATAAAACAATAACTTGACTTCAAACAAAGCAACTAGATGGCGCCACTAAACTCTGCTGAGCTGTAGGATGATCATGTCTTCATAGGCGTACCAACTGAGCTGGAATAAGGTAACAAAGGAAAGGTAAAATGGTGTTTGAAAAAGAGTAAGAACAACATAGCCGGAATTTCCATTGTTATAATAAGTATTTTTCTAAAGAATCAAATAAAATTGATTATAAATCAAATCAATCAAGCTTACTGTCATAACAAATTGCAAAATTATTGTGATAATAATAATCAATCAATAAAAAGATAAAATAAAATAAACAACCCACATCATCATAATAATATATAAATATATATATATATATATATATATATATATATATATATATATATATATATATATATATATATATATATGAGAGAGAGGAATATCGAGGGGACTGTTAAAAACAAAATGGATGTGAAAATAGCATCTGTGAATAAATAAGTAAAGGCATTTCAGACAAAATGTTAAATAAAAAAAACATTTTTGAGCAGGATTCAAACCTGCGTCCTCTAGATCTCTAGTCATACGCTCTACCAACTGAGCTATCAAAGACACAAGGTTCCGTCTGAAAATCGAAATACCCCTTTTTCCTAGAATTTAATGTTATTTGTTGTTGGGGTGGATTATGAAGGTAAAGGATCTCATACACAATCAGTGATCATCAAGATCGATTCTCCCTTTTTTTCTAACGTCGCTGTGGATTTACGACCACTCTGCAAAACCCACCCTCTAAATATAAAATTTTTACTTTTTTTTTCATCATTGCATGGAAATATACATCATGGAGTCTAATGAACAATACATTTCTGGAACCTTCATCAAATTTCCTACATTTTGGTTATAGTTTGAAGTCAATACGAATATTTTCGATATTCGTCGATTTTTAGGAGTATTGGCATTGCGTGATTTTTTCACAACGAAAAAAAATATTCCGACTTTCTCCTATACCTACTGAATCGGCTTTTCTGGATCGACTGGCATTCCCAAAATTTCTCTTTCTTTTAGCGTTTTCGATATACAGCCTACTTTTTACTTCAGAGTACTGAAAACTCCTAAAAAATTTAAAATACCCAAAATTCGACTCCATTTTCCTGTTTTCCTTTCCTCTTTACCTATACACCCAGAAATTTTTCTCAGGAAATTATTTGATAAGTTCGTACTGGTAGTTTTCCCGGACCTCTACAAAACTCACCCCTAAATATCCAATTTTTACTTCGTTTTCATCATTGCATGGAAATATACATGATGGAGTCTAATAAACAATACATTTTTGGAACCTCCATCAAATTTCCTACATTCGATACGAATATTTTCAACCGTACTATGAATTGAGGTGATTTTTCAGGTCTGCGGACTGTGACTAATAAAACTCATTCGTTAATTATATTTCGTTAAATTGTTTCAACCTCACCAGGAGAAAGCTCAGAATTGAATGAAAGTTATACAAGCAATCAACAAATTACTCACAACACCTAGTCAATCACTTAAAAAAATGGAAAATGTAAATAGATTATTGAAGTATTCGCCAGTCCATTCAGAGTAGTACAGCAGAATAATATCATTTATATATTTCTGAAGAAGAGAGAGATAGAAAACAAAAATCAATGAAGTGAGTTTTCAAAATATACAGGTACGAGGTGTTTGTAACAATCCAGAAGACAAAGGAAACAACAAACAATACGAAACGAGAAGAGAAATAACATAAACAGCATTTGTATCATCATCAAGTCTAAATTGATTGCAAAATATTGCAGTATATATTGCTTAGCTGTCTTGTATCAGATTTATAATTGACCGTTTTATTCTTGTTTTTATTGATATGGTTCATCCCAAGTACTACCTGTTTTTGTAGTTATTTTCGTGTTCCAGTATAACATTCGCATAATCGAATTGGTGACCGGTTTTTTGTAGTGTTCAACCGCCTAGTTTTTTCCTAAACGAGTCACTCCTATATTGAGTTATCCGGTATTTTAACCACTGTGACGTTTGTCCCACGTTTTGACATTCTAGACATGGAAGTTTGTAGATGATGTTGCTATTGTATAATAGATGTTTTGTCTTTGACTTTGGAAAATAATTTTGAATTTTTAAATGTTATATTTATCAATCTTTACATGCGGATTTTTTTTAATAGTTGTAATTTTTTCATATTTTGCTATCATTAGTATTTTTTTTATTTCCCTCTCTTGCTTTATCTTTTAAATTACAGGAATATGTTAATTGAATTGTAAGTAAGTGGGGGGGTTATGTGGAAGAGCAGCTTTGCTGAACATCGCCTCCCAAAGTAAATTGTTGATATTGATTGTAAACACATTATTATTATTATCAATATTATCCAATGAGATATTTGATGAATTGAATCTCAGTGATTACTGTGGTTTGATCCACCTCACTAGTCCAATACTTGTATTGTTTGTTGTTTTCGCAAGCAAGTGACAATGTATTGTTTCAGGTGCCATCATTACAATCATCATGTTACTGTACAGTCTCAATAGTTGTGTCAACCCTTGGATCTATCTAGCGTTCAACCGAGAGCTTCCAAGGTTACTACTTCGACATTACACGGCTTCAACGAAGAGTTACAGACCCGCTGCTGGAGGTGAGTTCCCTTATTCCATCCATTCTCTAAGATTCAGGATATTTTAGTTCTACTGGAATTTGGAATTTCAAACTGTTGAAAATTAAATCACATCTAATTTATCTCCAATAATATTTCTCATATTCATAAGCAAATCGCCAACCTATGAAATCCGTGATATACCTACATTGAAAGTGTTGGAATTTTCTTAAATAAACAGCAGCATAGGAGGTCGTCGAACTTTTTGTCTTTCATTAGAATTTATCAATACGTGAATCATACGGAATGTATGTGTATCCAATAAAATGTGTGGGCGTGATGCATTTCTCTGACAATCAATCAATGTACTGTTTCCTTTTACAGTTTTAATTTGAAACTATAAAAATGTGTATGTTAATCCATAAAGTACACATTATCTCATACATCATATTTTCGTTCGATTAGGAAGAATTGAAAAAGAAACTGTGCTTATTCGGAAGTCGGGAATCGGGATTTCAAGACATTTCTTCCAACAAGTTGAAGAAATAAATACAAAAGACCTAATAATGGCACTTTCAACCTATTCATCACCTATAATCAGAAAATGATGGAAAGAGTTTATTTAAGTCTGCACCAATAAGGATTATTTTTAATTAACGTACGTTGAGTATCGGGAAATGTTTGCGCGGTGCCAAATTTATCGAAATAATATTCTGAAAATTTCTTGAATGGAATCAAAGAAAGCTTCTTCTTCTGCCAAGCGGTTGCGAAATCAAATTCAACTTTAAAAAATTATACAACTGGCGTGGATCCAAAAGTGTGGATAGAAGATTTAGCCAGAGAATCACACAGACATTTTCCACTTACCGGAGTTACTAACTTTGGCGACTCCGGAGCATCTTGAACCTGGAAGAAATCTTGATCCTGGAAGAACCTTCACTCGCTCTATACTCTAAGGATCTCAATTACTAAAAGACTTATCAACTCTTTTGAGGCCTTCAACTTTTTATACTCATAATTCTTTTTCGTATTCTCTCCCATTCATTTTTTGTAACCTTCTTTCTTCTTTAAATCGCAAATTTGAAGAATCTGATTTAAATTGTAAGAAGTGAAATCACTTTGCCGATATGCTGCTCAGTTTGTTTCGGTTAGGTCATAAGGTTCAATTAATGCCTTTCAACAATAGTTATTTCAAATTGTGCCAGTAGAAAAATTCTACATTAACCAACTTGACTTGTTCGATCATTGGGCGCCAGGCTTGCAAAAGACAAAAACCGAAAGATAAAGAAATATATCAAGAAAGCAAATTTTTCCTAGCTTGTATAGGAAGTCAAAATAAATCTGCAGAAAATCAACTTAACAATTAATTTCTGTTATACAAATAATTCAAGGGTTATACAAATAAAAAAATGTAATGAACAGTTACACAAGTGAAAGTGTGATGAATTGAATGGAATAGAATTATGAAACAAATTTACAAGTGAATGAATCCCAAATTTAGGATCAGTCAATTAAAATTTGAATATTCACAACTTTTTTTTTTTTTTTTTTTATATGTTCTGGTTCCCACGAAAAGGGATATCCTGTAATGTTCAGAGAACATCGTGGGAACCAGGGGAAAGAAGGTAGGAGTTGATGTTCTTCTTAAATTTCTGGAGGTTGTATGCCTCGGGGAACACCTCCCTAGGCAATGAGTTCCAAAGCCTCGCAGTTCGTTGGATGAATGAGTCTTTGGAAAGTGATGTTCTGCAGGTCTCCAAAGTGACCACGAAGGGGTGTGAAGACTGAACTTGACGGGTTAATCTCGAAGAGACTGCCAAAGGAGGAACGATTGTTGATATTTCAGAAGAGCATCGCCCATGAAAATATCTATAAAATAGAGACAAATCGCCAACTTTTCTACGGTGTTCCAGACAAGTGAGCGAGTTTGTAAGCGAGGCATCACCGACGAGACGAATTGCCCTTTTTTGGACAGAATCCAATAGCTTCAGGATATGTTTAGGTGCCGCACTCCAAATATGGGAACAGTATTCCAGGACAGGTCGGATCTGTGCCTTATAGATCATAAGCAGCTGACTGGAGGTGAAATAGCTCTTGGCACGAAACAAAAACCGATGCATTTTGGCAATGGACCTCACGTGATTTTCCCAGGAAAGGTTATTGCTGATAGTAATCATCGATATGGATGACTTCAGTGGTATGGTTACTCCTGACAAAGTTATGTTAGGCACAGTGAGATCGGCTTTTCTAGAGAAAAGACATGCTTGTGTTTTGTTTGCATTGAATTCTACCAAGTTATTGGATCCCCATTCGAGAATTGTTGCTAAGTCCATATTTATATTGTTAACATTTCTTCCTCGTTCATTTCTGGTTTCACGGGCTGATATAGGGGCCCTGGAAGAGAAAGCGGTATGGAGGGTACTATCATCGGCAAAGCTGTGTACGGGACATGAAGTTGCTTTCAACACGTCGTTGATGTGAAGTAAAAATAGTGTTGGTGCTAGAATGGATCCTTGCGGAACACCAGCATTTATGAGTAGAGTGTCAGATGAAACTCCATCGACCACTACATGGAGAGACCTGTTTGAGAGAAACTAGCAAGCAGAGAACACAGCTGAGGGGGCAAGCCATAAGATGGAAGCTTGGCGAGGAGTCCCTGGTGCCAAACTCGATCGAACGCCTTGGAGATATCTAATGCCACAGCTAAAGTTTCTCCATACTTTTCAATAGATAGCTGCCATATATGTGAGACGTATGCGAGCAGGTCACCAGTTGATCTCTGATGGCGGAAGCCATATTGCCTATCATTGATAATTCCTGAGTCTTCCAGATATTTCATGAGCTCGATGTTGATGGCTTTTTCCATGACCTTCGAAATAATAGATAGCAGTGCGATAGGTCTGTAGTTGCTAGGTAGGGTCTTTTGCCTTTTTTAGGGACTGGCTGTACTCTTGCAATTTTCCAATTGGACGGAAATACTCCCAAATTGTAAGAGTGGTTGAACAACTTGCAAAGAACAGGTGTTAGTTCGGGGGCACATTTCTTGAGAACAATCGGCGGGATTCCGTCAGATCCACAGGCTTTGTTGGTGTTGAGACCCAGCAAAATCTTTCTGATAGTACGTTGGCGAAAGGTGATCTCGGGCATGTGACTGTCAATAGGTGTAATGTTCGGGGGTTGTTTTCCCGAAGAATCTAGAGTGGAATTTCCAGCAAATAGGTGCGCAAAGATATTGGCTTTTTCCTGGGCAGTCGTTGCTAGTGTTCCATCTTCTTTGGTTAGGGGAGGAAAAGAGCTGGAAGTGAAGTTTCTTCCCACAGCTTTAAGCGAAAGACCAAAATGAACGGGATCCGTTGGGACATTCAACAAGTTTTGATCTTATTTTGGCATTATGAGCATCTTTTGAACATTCTATTGTCTCTTAATTTTCATACCAAAAAAAAAACAAAAAAAAAATGTCCACCAAAATTATTTTAATATTTGAAACTGGAATCATCCTTGATAATTTATTGGAATGTACTAGAAGAGTACAGAGTGAGATAGTGAAAGGTAGTTGAACAAAAACATATATCCACAAAAAGAGAGGGTCAAGCCTTGTTTCCCAGAGAAAAAATATAGTATTCTGAAATCAAAATATTTTGGTAATTTTCCAGAAAAAAAGTATAGTATTCAGAAATCAAAATATATTTTTTCAGTTGAAAAATATAGTGTTTTATCACTATAAGGAGAGTGTGACCACACTTCCTAAAAGTGAGCACGATACTCTCAAATAAAGATAAATGGTTTTAGATCATTCTTCCAACAGAAGAAATGCCCGATAGATAGAAGTCTACCAAGACATACAGATATATGTGCTTATATATCCTTATATATATATATATATATATATATCCATATATATATACATATATATATATCCATATATATATATATATATATATATATATATATATATA
>JAFIRS010008414.1:0-17350 GCA_018342105.1 Gonioctena quinquepunctata
TCCAATAATCACTTAAATACCCGAAATCCAACTGACTACCTGTTCCTATTATTTATATCGAACCCCAGTAATTGTAATTTAGTTTATCGTCACTTGAAAAATCTATAGTATAGTGAAACACGCGTCGTGGGCTTTGTAAACCAATTTTTGTGGAAATCGTAGTGAAGTGTTTTCAGTATACTTTAATTATGGATTTTCACCAAGTATCGGCGGCGTCTATTCAAAATTCAAAATAGAATAATTCGTTCGTTATGTAACGTGTTTCCATTTATTTATTATTGTAAATATGTTTTTTTTTTCACATGCCATATATACCAAATGTCCCGCAATAGCAAATAAAAAATGTATCTATTTATGGGAATCAATAATGGGAATCACCTTGGTATTTGATTTCTTTCACGTATTTTATGGAGAATTATTCAGTGTGCAGTTTCATATTTAGATTGTTGAATTTTGAAAGACTACGAGAGCTGCAGCTGAATGGCGAATAATTAGTTTTCTCTGTGTTTATTGTGAGTAACATGTGGTCAAACCATTTCTTTATTGAATGAAAATCAGATACAGCATTACCTTTGAAATTTTCCTAGTCCATCAGACTTCCGATAATGTCCCCGCAGCTATCGAGTGAAAATGGCTCAGTAATATATATGTTGAATGGAATGAGCCCTAGCATTGTACCTTGTGTTACACCATAATCAATCGCTTCGACACTGCTGAGTACACCATCAAAATTCGCAGCCTGAGATCATTCGCAGCCTGAGATCTTCCTTTCAAATACATCTTGAATAGTTCCAAGCAAATGCCTCTAATACCTATACCTATTTTACAGCGACTGCAAGAGGAGTTTATGACCAACTGTGTCGAATGGTTTTGACAAGTCTACAAATATGCATAAATAAGAACTACTATCATTCCGAGCCTCAGTTATTTTAATGTTAATGCTAGAATTTCTTTTACATTGAAATGTTTTCTCTGAATGGGTTATCCAAGCGGAATTGTAAAAAAATACGTTTATAAAATTTAAGAAATCAAATTAGAAAATTGATTAAATCATTACATCATCATTCTCTAGGGACAAGATATATTTGAGTCTCACCTAAAATTGAGATCGTTATTAGGTTTTAAGGTTTTAATTTGAAAAACCCGTGTCCATGAAGATGATCGATTGCCCATGGAGTTATAATTTGTCTAAATTTTGTAAGACATTGGTGCTAAAAACAGAAAGTCTGTTTAGGAAAATGATATAGAAGCTTTATTCTTCCATTTAAAATTATTTGTATTTATAAGAAATCATAGATATTTTCCAAACAAGAAGAAAAATACCAAATGATACAAAATGAATCTTTTACCTTTTATGTTGAGCACTTCACGTTTATCAACCCACTTTTTATATGAAGTGTTTTAATCTGCATTATAATCGCCTTAGTTTGAAGTTCTGGTTTTACCATTTTTGCATATACTTTCCAAACAATTTTCTGTTGCTGGCTCACAACATATACCTTTAACGAAATCGTCTGGATTAGTCTGTGTCACTATTCCTAGAATTTTCATTTTAAATACTAAAAGTCTTATGTTCTCATAAGAAACACAAAGACAGGTTCCCCTTAATGACGCTTTTGGTATTAAGACCCAAAATGACCTTTTAAATACGTCTTGAATAGTTTCCAAGCAAATGGAACCTACCTACCTATACCTATTTTACAGCGACTGCAAGAGGAATTTATGACCAACTGTGTCGAATGCTTTTGACAAGTCTACAAATATGCATAAATAAGAACTACTATCATTCCGAACCTCAGTTATTTTTTTGTTAATGCTAGAATTTCTTTTAGGTTAAAATGTTTTCTCTGAATGGGTTATTCAAGCGGAATTGTAAAAAATTACGTTTATAAAATTTAAGAAATTAAATTAGAAAATTGATTAAATCATTACATCACCATTCTCTAGGGACAAGATATGTTTGAGTCTCACCTAAAATTGAGATCGTTATTAGGTTTTAAGGTTTTTATTTGAAAAACCCGTTTCCATGGAGATGATCAATTGCCCATGGAGTTATAATTTGTCTAAATTTTGTAAAACATTGGTGCTAAAAACAGAAAGTCTGTTTAGAAAAATAATATAAAAGCTTTATTCTTCCATTTAAAATTATTTGTATTTATAAGAAATCATAGATATTTTCCAAACAAGAAGAAAAATACCAAATGATACGAAATGAATCTTTTACCTTTTATGTTGAGCACTTCACGTTTATTAACCCACTTTTTATATGGAGTGTTTTCATCTGCATTATAATCGCCTTAGTTTGAAGTTCTGGTTTTACAATTTTTGCATATACTTTCCAAACAATTTTCTGTTGCTGGCTCACAACATATACCTTTTTCCAAATCGTCTGGATTAGTCTGTGTCACTATTCCTAGAATTTTCATTTTCAATACTAGAAGTCTTATGTTCTCATAAGAAACACAAAGACAGGTTTCCCTTAATGACGCTTTTGGTATTAAGACCCAAAATGACCTATACTGACAAAAAAGCGAATAGGAGAATTTAAAGCGTATCTCCTCATGAGAAAACTTCTGTTTCTATATTTTCGGAAAAGTTATTGAATCCTTTCCACCCGAAGCCACTCTGCTGTTTTCGTCTTTTTGGTTCAATTGAATGCCTAATATTTTTAGATATGTCTGCTTTTTCATTGGATTCCAATTCCTAGAAAATAATTTAAACGATCCAATACTACTCATATTATTAAAAGTCTATATTTCTTTACAATCTTCCCCAAGACACATCTCACAAACTGTTGTTTTTCTTTGTGACTTACTCTTGTCTTAAAATTTGTTTCTAGTTGTGTTTTTAATGCCTCAGCAAACACCAACTTTTTCTTAATCTCTGATGATACATTTCCACCACCTAATTCTCTCTCCACATTTGACCGAGGGCCATTTTTTTCCTATGTTCTGTTTAACGATCATTTTTCAATCTGTAGAACCGCATTTTAAATTTGGTTTTTTTTTCTTCATCCTTTTTAATACCTTTTTCACCTTCTCTAACTCTCTCCTGGTTTTTTATCTATTTCCCAGTATTATTTTCCTTACACATTATTTTCGCGATGAAGATAAAGTATTTGGTCTTCTCGAGGTAGAACGAGTATTGTTTCTAGAGATAGAAGTGTCTCTGCCTTCAGTTAGTTCATCTGGTACTGGACTTGGAGGACGAGTCTCATTTTCCATAAAGGTTAATAATTTTTTTTTTTATTCAATTATATTTCGTAGAAACTTCTTTCCAGTGGCGCCTTACGGTTCTTGCACTTCTTCCGGATACTTCACAGCTGTTTTAGTTTTCCTTCTTCTTTACGCTTCCGATAACGCCGTCTTTCTTCTATTTTGGCTTGTTCTTAAAGTTTAGGGTTCTCCTTTAATTTTTGCCTTCTCCTTCGTTCATAATCACGTTTTTGTTTACGTCTTTTTTCTGTCTGTTTATTATGAAGCATTTTTTTCTGAAACAATAACCACTACAAGTTTTTTAAAACGCTTAACAATAATTTTGGTCAACTCCATGGACACCTATCAACGGTTCGAGTCCATGGTGATGATGTCCATGAAGATGATGAAACATAGTATTTTCAGCATTTTTCAAGTAAATACAATTCTCTAAAAAAGATCTGATGTATGGAGAGCCTTCTTTAACCCAGTATCATCTTAATTTTACGTTTACTAGCCATTTATACCAAAACTTGCCAGAGAGATACATGGAGTTGATGTATTAAAAAAATAAGTACCTCATGTCACTCGAAAAAGTGTAAACAATATAAAGCCCACAACCACCTCCAATGCTGCTGGAGAACTGAGGTGTATGGCAAATCTATATATAATATTAGTATACTCCTGTGGTGCCCCTCTAATTGATTTATGGTAAAAACCAGGATGGTCCATGGTGATGAAAACATTTTTGGTAATAGAGTAAAAGTGGCACATATTTGCCTAATTCTGATTTTAATTAAAAATATTTTTATATCCATAAATTGACTAACATAAGCAGGAGCACAAGTCAGAGATCCGATCTATTTAAATTAACCTTTTTATACAAAATCAAGAAAAATTGTCTATTGAAAACGCATAACCCATTTTATTTTAAATGAATATCATTCACGTAACAGGTAAAATGAACTATTTGTAATCCACAATAAAATAATTTGAGAAAATTCAGGTTAGTTTCCGTACCATCTTAATTTTACGTTTACTAGCCATTTATACCAAAACTTGCCAGAGAGATACATGGAGTTGATGTATTAAAAAAATACGTACCTCATGTCACTCGAAAAAGTGTAAACAATATAAAGCACACAACCACCTCCAATACTGCTGGAGAACTGAGGTGTATGGCAAATCTATATATAATATTGGTATACTCCTGTGGCGCCCCTCTAATTGATTTATGGTAAAAACCAGGATGGTCCATGGTGATGAAAACATTTTTGGTAATAGAGTAAAAGTGGCACATATTTGCTAAATTCTGATTTTAATTAAAAATATTTTTATATCCAGAAATTGACTAACATAAGCAGGAGCACAAGTCAGAGATCCGATCTATTTAAATTAACCTTTTTATACAAAATCAAGAAAAATTGTCTATTAAAAACGCATAACCCATTTTATTTTAAATGAATATCATTCACGTAACAGGTAAAATGAACTATTTGTAATCCACAATAAAATAATTTGAGAAAAGTTAGGTTAGTTTCCGTCATCGCACGGACCAATCCACGGTCACTTCAAAATCAAGGGAAATTGTCTATTGGAAACGCATAACCCATTTCATATTGAATAAATATCATTCATGTTTCACGTAACAGGATAAACTAACTTTTTGTAAGCCACATTAAAATAGTTTGAGAAAACTTAGGTTAGCTTTCGTCATCGCGCGGAATGGTGAATTTTGAAAATTATTGTAATTTGTAGTGACTTTTGTTAAATGCGTACAGTGGCTATCAATTATGGAGATAGCAAGAACGTGGCAACCCTCACCACATATTGCAACACCCTTTATTTTTGAACCCCAAATTTGAAGTATCTGATTCAAATTTAAGAAGGTGAAATCATTTTGCCGATAGGCTGCTCAGATGGATACGGTTAGGCCGTGAGTAAGGTTCAATTAATGACTTTCTCTAGTTTGTCAAATTGGGCCACTAAAAAAATTATACATCAATTAATTTGACTAGTTCAAAAGTTGGGCGCCAGGCTTGCTAAAGACAAAAGCCAAAGATAAACAAAATTAAATAAATGTCACCTAGCTTGTATGGGAAGGCAAATAAATATGCAGGAAATCAACTTAACAAATTTATTCTAGACTGAATTATAATACTGGTTATTCAAAAAAACTTCAACAAGTGAGAGAAATTTATAACAAACTTCAACAAGATTACTTGAGAAGTAGACAAAAAATGCAATTAAAAAATTTAAAAGTTACATGTACATGGCAATTTTCTGACCCAAAAAAAAAACTTGAACATTTACAAATAAGTCAGATTCCTCCAGACGGTGGTGATGTATATACCTGCGGAGAAGGTCTTCAATGGAGGGAGATGAAGAAGGCTGGTTTATTCGAAGATGGTCTCAGCGGTACAACGACGAATCTGGTCTCAGCGGTGCGACGACGAATCTGGTTGTGGGTGGTTATTTATTGGTTTAAGACCCCCTTGTTGGCGTGGATTGGTTTGATCTTCACGGACCAGGCTGAATTTGATGTGCTGTACGACCTCCTAGAGTACCAGTCCTTCTGTCTCAGTAGGTGGCTTCACTCCGTGGTATATATCATGCGAAGAAGATGGAAGGAATCAAAATTCGTACAAAATGGGGAAGAACGAAGGATATCCTTTGAACCTCAAGTTTTATGATTAAAATTTTAATCTAGGGTCAAAGACAGATGCAAATGATAGCATACAATAAAATGCCTCAGTCCTTATAAGATGGAAGATTACTGTAAAGAACAAAGAAAAGCAATCAAATCTGCTATTCTTGATTTAAATTTCCAAGTTAATTTTAATAATTTACAAAAATTAACAATGAGCAAAATTCAAAACCAAACAAAACAAACCTCACCCAAAACGTTCTTTTAAATTCAGTTAAATTTTGAAACAAAGTAGCTTTGACAAGGTGATTGAATGTACCAGAAAAGTACAAAAAAATTGAATAAGTAAATGTATTCAAAAAGAAATATAAAAATTTCCTTGAGACTTTACCAGGAAAAGAAAAAAATATAATATTTTGAAGCAGAATACTCTAAAGTTGCCAGAGAAAAAATATAGTATTTTAAAGCAATATACTTAAATGCCAGTGCAGAAATATATTATTTTAAAGCAATATACTTAAATGCCAGTGCAGAAATATATTATTTTAAAGCAAGTACCAAAGGAAAATATAGCGTTCTGAACCAAAATACTCCAGTAAGCTACAAAAAATTAGTGTTCACGAACCACGATATCAATCAGGCCCTAGAGCAAAATTATACTATTCTGTTAAGATAACAAGAAAGAGACCGCACGTCTTTCAGTGGGCACAACTCTCTTAGATAAAGATGAAGTTAAATAATTATTTTTATTGAAGAATTTTCAGAGATAAACAGAAGAGAGAGACCGCACGTCTTTCAGTGGGCGGCAATTCCCTTTTCAAATCGATAAGCCAGGTAATTCTCAAAAAATTGAATGAATTTCCCTGCTCTTGGCGACAAGGTAGTAACATATAGTTATGAAATGAAGAAAATTGCTTACCGAAGGGCTGTCCTATAAGGTAAACTGCATAACTGTCCCAGAATAGTCGAATTCACCCTTTGCAATCGGAATCCTTGGAATAATCCCCTGGTACGGTGAAGTAAGAACTAGTCTACCAATTATCTGGTACCTAAAAGAAGGAAAAGCGTAGAACTGATTTAAAAAAAAATAGTCCCCAATGGTCTGAACGGATTCTACGTCAGACACATAGACATGTGCACTTAATGCTTGCCCAAAATCTCCGAAATATTTTTTTTTGTTTTCTTCACTTAAATCCAAAACACAAATCAACCTTGATAGAAATTAGCCAAAGTAAGATATAAAATAATATGTAGATTATTTAATCGGAAATTTACTGATAATTCCAAAAGTGACGAAAATCTGACAGTATAGAATCTATACGTAACCTTCAAAAATTACCATTCAAGAATTCGAAAATTACAAGCATAGAAAAGGCGGAAAATAATGTTAATCACTACAACATTGATTGCAAAATAAGGAAAATGATTATACTCCACCAATTTCGACAGTGATAGCTATTCAATTACAAATCGTAACGTACCGGAATCGATTCATTCAGCCCACCTGCCTTTGTCGAGGTTCAATCGAAGAAGAGAACGATCATTCTTTCGGTTCGAACAAATCACCAATTCTACCTGGGTTTTTTCACAAACTATTCTCGGTTTTTTCTCTATTTAAAAACACTTATGGAAAAAACACATGCTCAAGTCGAAAACAACGCGATCAACTTGACACGAATATGACGGTCGATAATAAAGCGCGCATTTTCGAGGTTCACGATCTGAGCAGTGACTACTGACCTGTACCACCGTAAAGATAACCAGAAAAGTTATTAGAAATTGGTTATGTATAAGGAAGTAACGAAAAATTCGTTACAATATCACAATCAACTGCCTGCCACATTGAAGGTTTTATGGAAGTTACCAAAACGTCACCGAAACCATCATACTCTCTTGAAAGTGACTGTGACTTCTGAGTGATTTTCAAGTAGTACAGGATGGTTACCGCAATTGTTATTGTCCACTTTTAAGTTCAAAAACCCTTAAAGTGATTTTCTCAGTGGCCATAATGTTTCAGACACCTCAAATGACACTAATAAGTTATAGAACTGTAGAGAGGCTACCATTGATGGGAATTACGTGACTACAACCATACAAATATGAAATTTCAGTTATTCTTTCTGTATAGTGGTAGATTTAGTGGTGATTACGTGATAACCACCGAGTTAAAGTTGCAGTATCAGTTTTCGTCACTATAATGGTGCTTCGTATGTATTCTATCAAAAGTTTATGTGAATGCAGTGAACTTGTGTCGGTTACAGTCCATGGCGATGATAAATAGGAGTACATTTTTTTTTCTAAGATTTTTTTTTTTCAATTATTGTTAGCAGCATCAAAAGATATAATGTTTCTGATATTTTTAAATCTGCAATTGATTATTTAGGTTTCAATATATACGCTAGTTACACCAAATTTAATTATTTCGCTGGAATCACCCGAATCCGAATTGATTTTTAGATATGGCCCCGTGCTTGTTCAGATAGAAAACTAATCTATTTTCAAAATATTTTCGAGAGGTGCGTTATCAAAGATATTGGTCGGTAATTGCCAATTTCCTGGGTATCTCTTATTTTACGAAGTGGAATAAGTACCGCGTGTTTAAATGTTGATGGGTACTTTCCATGTTCTAAATACTGATTAATAAGGAACACCAATGGTTCTAGAATATAACATGAAATGTTTTTTTAGCCGGGGAAGTGGTAGTTTTCTGTTAGATATTATAAAAAATAACTACATTTTCAATGTAGATTTCTCAATTTTCAGAAAAATATTTCTACCTACTATTCAATTAAGAATGTTTCCCTTATCAACGTGAATACCTCCCAAGACGATGGAAGAAAGTTACTTAAGTTCATCTTTCACTCGCTGAAAATTCTACATCTGATTTAATGACACCCTGTTCATATGTTCAAACAAATGAACAATTCCTGGTTTGTGAGCTGGTTCATATTTCGGCTCTCAGCACCTGTACTATATTAGTGAACTGATACTGTACATTTATAGCTATTTTCCCTTATTACTCTCATCGCTTTCAGAACTGGATTTCATCGTATACAGTTCGAAATGCAAGATGTTAGATTTGGATCCCTTCAACCGAGACGCCAAGAAGTTTTTTAATCCGGAGAAATACACTCCCTGTCGTACGCACAAACTTTTGACGTACGTGAAGAAAGTTGACAATATCGCCACCCTCCACATTGACGATAAGGTGATTCCGTCCTATGCGAAGAAAGGAGTCTCTTGTTGCTACTCTAATGTAACTCGCAAACACAACGAGAAAGATCCAGACGGAGGAATAACGTAAGTTAAAAAAATAAACGACAAAATATTCGTATTCTACGCGTGATTTTCATAACAATATTGTTATGTATATAGGATATATCAAAATTGGCCATATATTCCAACCGAATGGCCCCAAATTCTAGCAAAAAAAATACTAACTGTATAACAATGCCTCAGGTGAGTTCGTGGAACCTTTTAGAAATCGAACGTTTTGTCTGTCCGTAATAGACTTTGTCACAACTTTGACAGCTAATTTCATAAATGTCCATTCCCATTAGCGATTTGAGGAACAGTAATTCGTATAAAATATCACAATTAGAAATACCAGGTATATATTGTAATAACATGTAACAATTCATTTAGTGGAGTATACCTACTAATGATGATAACTTAAAGTAAACTAAAAACACATCGCTATACTAAAGCTTTTTCAAGTGGACAAACTCAATTACAATTACTGGGGTATGATATAAATAACAGAAGCAGGTAGTGTCACTTGGATATTAGGTAATTAAGTGATTATTGGATGAAATATTATTAAAAGGGGCGAATTATTCAAATTAATCTGGTCATTTAATAAATATTATGAGTTCTTGTCTTTGTTGATCTCTAAGCTTTCTAAGATATTGAGTTTTTGACCTTTCTTTTCTACATGCAAAAGTTCAAATTCATTAGCAAAGCAATGCTTTTCAGTCAGGAGATGGTTAGCGAAAGTTGAATTAGATTTGCCCTTAATAAAACCGTTTCTATGCTCGGATATGCGTTGCTTGAAAGTTCTATCTATTTGTCTTATGTAAAAACTTGGACAAGTATCACAAGTTATTTTATATACTCCAGATTTGTCGGACAATTCGATCTTTATTGTTTTTGATAAATTCTCTATAAGCAATATTAATATTTAATAGTCGCAACTGAACAGAGCAGGATTGTTTAAGGATGAATGTTTTGACACAAAGCACAAGCAATTCGTGTGTCATATTTGTAACGAGCATATCAATATACGTAGACTGAGTGTTGAGTGCAGAGTGAGAGTAATAATACAGAGGGATATTTATATTCCTGAATATGCCAAGTCTTGTAGACATCATCTGGATGAGCGAGGGTTTCTTCTGCACCAATTAATATTGGGACTGAGATATATCAATAGGCCATTCATTATGAAGGGACAAGAATTGCAATCATTTCTAAAGGAATTGAGGAGCGAAGCTGCGAACAAGAATTCATATATAGATTAAAGCAATTTCTCTGACAATGAATTCAGAATAATCACACCAGTAACAAGACAGACATTTCAAGAATTATATACAAATTGTGAATCGCCCAGCCTGGTGGTAGGAATAGAAATATTTCAAAGAAAGATTTCCTCACATTCTTGTGAGGCAGGGTTTGTCCGATGCATTTTAGAAGATTATTTTCCAGTATACTAGCAGACAAGCAGTAAGTATGGCAATTACTTCTGTACAAACAGCTCTAATCCAACGATTTGTCCCACAAAATATTGGATTTCAAGCTATATCTAGGGAAAAATTTTATCACCAGGCATGTCAATGAATGTCCTATATAATGCCGAACCGAATACACCAAAAGCTATAGTCTACGTTGACGGAACATACTCTCACATATAGAAAAGTAGCAATTTCCGTTTACTTCGACAATCTTTCTGTTTACATAAAGGTCGTCATTTAGTGAAACCCCAGATGATTGTAGCATCAGATGGCTACATTTTAACGATCCAAAAACCTAATTTTTCCGATTCTCAGAATAATGATGCAGCAATTTTGTGGAATGAGTTTGAGAGAGTCGTTGAAAATATACGTCACTGATTTCAAAATGGTGATATATTTATTGTAGATCGCTGGTAGAGAGACGAAATTTTGTTTCTATTTTGCTAACTGTAGACTGTGAGACGTGTTGACCAGGGTATTTATTACTAAACATTTCACAAACTTCCGTTTGAGTATTTGTTTCATTACCGCATCCAATCATAATTAAAATGTATATTCTTTGAATTTCGGATAAATGAGCCATAGTTAAATCAAATACACACACAAATATTTTTCAATACACTGACATATCAAATAAACAATAGTCTACTAGATTGACATTACATTATTTATGTGGGTTTTGTGAATAATTTTTTGGTGGCTTGAACGACTTTTTCCTGACGTTTAGCAGAACAGAAGAAAATGCCTGAATATGTCTTATGGGGTTATTTAAAATCAAAAATATATTTCAATAGACCAGACAATATTGCAGATTCAAAAGTTAGGATAACTTTGAAGAGACAGTTACCCCACTGCACTAGAGTATTATTTATTTTATAGCATGAATTCATCTGATTTGTCGATTTTCAAGCATGCTTAAATTAACTCACTATTACTTTATGGAAATTCAAAAGCCTGGTCTTTCATTTTATTATTTCTGACATATTTTCTCAAATCCGAATCAACCCCTGAATTAGCTACAACATTCAGAAAATAATTGTTAATGTCTAGGGATTCGTTAGCTTTTTAGGTAGTGTTTTTGTTAAATTTCATACCGATAGCCGATTTATTCAAGGTCTCTAGTGCAATTTTGATTTTCATATATGTTTTTCCGCTTGACGAACTGTGGAATTTACGAGATTTCTATAAGTTATGTGAAAGCATTTGATTCAGTTCTGGTAAATTTTCAATCAGTTTTCTCTTTCAACTGGATAATTTATTTCGAATTGTATGACGTGAATATGGATAATAGTTTCGCTTAGTGTTGGTTTTGCAGTGTGTAGCAATCCAAAAGCGAGAGGTCTTCCATTAATATAATTCCAGCCAACTTCAATGACATCAGAAACAAATGTAGTTGAAGTGTTTGTAATCCCTAGCGAATATAAAAACTTTTTGATTAAAAACTTTTGAATTACATTTCGATGTAGATCTTCATCAAGGTTCGTTCTATATTTATCAAATAAAACAATAGAGATTTATCACATAAATCAATAGAGAACAATACAAATAACATCGATAATTAGAAGCGTTTGATGGTTTGATATGACTGATGGAAAATTTCAGAACTTTTATGCATCAGTAAATTTAGATTGGTATCACCCATTAGAAAAACCGACACTGTCCGAATAAAACGTTTTTGTTCTATCAGATAAGATAATTCGCCTAGAAACCTAATCCTAAGTGGTCTATAAATCATTCCTAGTCCCCCTTTGTATTATTGGTATAAGGTAGTTCAAATCCGATAACACTTAAAGTACATACCGCGCCTTCCTCTTACGAATTTAAGATCATCCAAAATGAAAATAAAGATGATTATAGTGTTTCCAATCAAGGCCGTACCCAGGTGGGTTAAACCCCCTCCCCGAAATGTTTCTCTGGGTATGGCTTTGTTTACAATGCCAGTTGAATGAGCTGAAAAACCGAGAGAAACATAATAGGATTTGCCGCTTTGATCTTACATGCTGTCTATAGGCGGAGAATTTTTCTTTCAAAGAATATATGGTGTAATGATGTTTTGTGACCTCACTGGTTATTGTAATTTAGATTTGGTTGGGGAGAGGTCAAAATAACTAGAACCACTATTGATCTGTTGCCGACGTTTCGACTTTTATAAAGTCATCTTCAGGGCACTACGATAGGGATAGTGATTATTACTTGTTATTCTTTTCACCATTAGTAAAATAGATAAGCGCTACTAGGAATAATATATACAAACCAAAAAAGAATATCACAAAAAATTGATAGAAAGTAGATCCAAAAAATATCAAAATGATGATAAGTCGAAAACGATGTGGAATATTGTGAAGGATATTAGAGGTTCTAGTAAATCTGAGACATGTATTGAAATAGCAGGCAAAGCAGAAAACATAGCTGAGGAGTATAGCAATTTTTTAACACATACCGTGGAAAGCTTGAAGGAAGAATTAGATAAACAAAACACCCACTTTGTAAATATAATTAGATGTAACGGTAAGTCTATGTTCATGGAACCAGTAACTGAAAAAGAAGTAGTAGAAATTGTAAAAAAAATGTTATAAAAATAATCAAATCCCAACTAGAATAATAAAATTGATTATAATGTATGTATCAAAACTTCTCCTTACATTTTGAATAATTCGTTCCAATATGGCATTTTTCCTGAAAAATTTGAAATTGCAGTAGTGAAACAAATTTACAAAAGGAAAGATGATCCTAACGAAATTTGCAATTACAAACCTATAAACCTTTTACAGTCCTTTTTAAAATTATTTGAAACAGCAATGAGCAGTCTGCTCATGAATTTCTTAGTAACGAATAAGTTACTGAGTAATGCTCAGCGTGGTTATCAAAAAGGAAAATCTACAACGACAGCAGTATTCCAGTTCATTCAACACAAAAATGGAAAACAAATTTGTAACAATAGGACGTTTATTAGATTTTTCAAAAGGGTATGACTGCTTAGACCATGAAATACTACTAGACACACTGAAGGCATATGGAGCAAGAGGTAAGCCTTTAGAGTGGTTCAAATCAATAGAAAACAAAAAGTCTCGATACAAAAGAAAAATGAAACTGCCACATCACAACTATCTGACAACAACATCGGAGTTCCCCGGGGCAGCATTACTGGTCCCATCCTATTTATAGTATATCTGAATGATATGTTTGACATCCTGACCGCCCTCTCTGATTGTAAATTGCTAAATTATGCTGATGATACAAACATCATGATTGAGGAAAAACCGTTTCCAACTTCGTTAGAGTACTCCAGTTTGATGTTCAAAAAAATAAACGACTGGTTCTCGGAAAACAGTTTGTAAATGAAGGAAAACTAATGTAGTCCTTTTCACAACTAAAAATTCTGGTCAGGAAGTGCCTAGTCATGTTACATTGAATGGTCAAAGTTTAGAAATTACTCATAGTACAAAGTTATTAGGAATCAATATAGACCGTTACCTGAGTTGGAATGTTCATGTTGATGAATTAGCTAGCAAAATGAGTAAAGTGTGTTATGCGATAAGAATACTATCCAAATATTTGATTTTATTTATTCTCAAAGTGGTGTACCATGCAAACTTCGAATCATGTCTAAGGTATGGTATATTGTTCTATGGTAGCAGTAGTTGTGTAGACCACTTATTTATTATCTTTATTATCCAAAAGAGAATTTTAAAAATAATATATAATCTGAAGTATAGAGAATCATGTAGGAGTAAGTTTCGTTCTTCTAAAATATCAATGCACTGAATATATCAGTGCATTGTATATTCAAGAATGTCTCTTGCTTTTTGCTAAAAACAACCAGCTTTTTTCAGAGTATTCACCCCAAAATATTTATAATACCAGAAACAGCACTTCTCTATTGCCGGAAATCATTTCGGGGTATCTACGTCGAGCACGTGCTACGTATTATTGCAAAGGAAAACAGTGAACAATTTAAAAAAAAATACATTGTTTCGACTCAAACATTATACCTACCACCGTGCTGGTACTCTCTAACTCAAAAAATTTGGCGTACTATTTACGTCAATTCTATGTGGCTTCATGCAACAGATCCAAACTGTGTGAAATTGCGTCCTGAAAACTGGGGTTAGTTTTCAGATAATAATTATTTGAAACCTTTAGGATTTGTTGGGAACCAGACGCCTTTGAAGATTGACGACCTTTTGCAAATGACTGACAAAAAAAATAACGGAGAATTATCGGAGTCCAAAGATCATCATGTAACTTGGATATTGAAGAATATTTATAAATTTAACAATTTCGAGTTGTTTTTTTTGTATTTCTCTCTTTCTTCTTATGTTGTTTGTATGCGTTACTCTGAATGCACTAGAAACTTGACTTTTGGTGTTGTGGATTGGCCTATACTGACATTTGTTGGTGACCTATCGATATTACACGAAATTTCCTGCCTTCGAACTCCACAAACTAGGTTGAGTTTCCTCCCAAATTATAGATGTCGTATCTATAATTCGTGCATTCCATATATTAATATATATATATATATATATATATATATATATATATATATATTATATATATATATATATATATATATATATAAATATTGTTATGTTTAGAAATACGTGTTAAATGTTCAAAGAATTAAAATGAAAATTATAATTTGAAAAAAACATTAAATTTTTTTTTCATATTTAGTAAGATATTCCATGTTGATTTGTTGAAAATATAAACAGGATGTTTCCCTTTTCAATATGCTATGTTATTTCACACTTTTTCTGAAGATTCTACCGTTTTTTCTGAAACCTCATATAATATTAGTCGATACCTATGTTTGAAATAAACATGTTTTTAACATTACAAGCAATTGGCATAATTTATAAAATTATAGAAATCAAAATTTACTAATATATTGTTGAGGACAAGCAGACAACAAAATGTTAAAGTTAGAACATTCTGTATATGTAATTAGATCTGAACACAATAGCCAATGTGATGCCAGGAAAGATCTTGATGCAAAATTATGAATATTAAAAATATGAAAAGCAGAAAACGTCAAAAATGATTTTTTATATATCATGTATATAGTATGTAAGGTTTTTAGAAACGGTTCGTGAATAAAAACTGTCAGATAAACGAAAATAATGAAAAGTGCAACAAAAAAGTGCGTGTAAATCGAAAATTCGAGAAGAAAACAAAAATGTGCGGTATCAAGGGAAAGAAAATCAACAAGCTAGGAAGACTGAGAAAAAATAATTTTGGAAGAACTAACTCACGAAATTTGAATTTAAAAAACCAAGCATATTTTCGTTATAAAACAGTTATTTGCCAATACAAAACAAGGAAATACTAGAAAGAATTGTAGCTGATAAAAAAAACCCAGATGAGAACGAATCTTACCTTTTCATTTGAGACATATACCAATACGAGGGCGAATTCATATTCGACAAGAGGTCTGCAGACTGGAAGGGCAGTTTCCAGGAACGGGAGAGCGATCCGAGACACTGAACATTTTCGTTAAAAGAAGCCACAGGTACTTTAAACCATAGAAGGTTACTAAACTCACTGCATTTCAAAAGTAATTTTTTCTTAAGAACCCTTTCGATAGAACACTTTTATAAATTAGTATATAGACTACATAACCTACAAAAATAGGTTACATTTCACTTTTATTATCACATAACTTCACTTTTCATGTATATTTTGCTGTAAAGCACTAATTTAAGTTAATTATCGCAGAATAGGTAACAGTAAGTCTTCCTCGATAAAGGAAATTATTATTTGATGAATTTCTGACTTATTTTCAATAATTGATCAAGGCAAAGTGCCATTTTCTGAAACTGACATCAAGAACACTACCAGAGAACTCCACAGTTGAACCTACTACTGAGATTCCATAGGCGTACAGTAGTGGTTTTGAGCCGGTTTCAGTTCCTCCTCATCCATGACCTTGACCATGTCCTTGACCTTGACGCCTAACCGCCCAATTGCAGCTCACTGCATTTGATCCTGACCTTTCCCTGTAACCTTGAGATGGAAAGGTTGAAGGTCGTGTATCATTGACATTGAAGTGCCCTGGTGATAGTGTGGTGTTTGCATGACCTTGGGGATTCATTTCTCGTTGACCTTGTAACGCTAGTCGATGGGAAAGGGATCGCGCATTCATTTCAGTATGCATGAGAGTGTGGTACATGACCTTCGAACTAGCATCAGCGTTACTTTTCATATTCTTCAATCACCCTAACCACTGAGATGATTCATCAATGGGGGGTGTGCACGGCTTTCGAGTCAACATCAACGCCACAGGTTTATTGATTTTTTCAAAGTCTTCAACAACTCTGCGATGATTCAAGGCGATTTGCATGACCTTGGACACTGCGTATGTGTATTATGAAATCGAATTCGATGGGAAAGGGATCGCGCATTCATTTCAGTATGCATGAACTAGCATCAGCGTCACAGCTTACTTTTCATATTCTTCAATCACCCTAACCACTGAGATGATTCATCAATGGGGGAGTGTGCACGGCTTTCGAGCCAACATCAACGCCACAGGTCTATTGATTTTTTCAAAGTCTTCAACAACTCTGCGATGATTC
Organism: Gonioctena quinquepunctata; assembly: GCA_018342105.1. Classification (NCBI taxonomy): domain Eukaryota; kingdom Metazoa; phylum Arthropoda; class Insecta; order Coleoptera; family Chrysomelidae; genus Gonioctena; species Gonioctena quinquepunctata. Next base: position 17,147 of record JAFIRS010008414.1, read on the forward strand.
AAGGCGATTTGCATGACCTTGGACACTGCGTAATAGGACTATTGATTTTTCGAATATGTGTATTATGAAATCAAATCAAGTGAGAGGGCACACACTGGCTTACATGTCGACCTTGTTTATGAGAGAATCATTCCATGTAGATTGAAGTTTGCTAGATTTGGAAAATGGATTTTTCAATTTGTCCTTGATTCTTGATGTGTTGCA
>JAFIRS010008415.1:0-17349 GCA_018342105.1 Gonioctena quinquepunctata
TAAAGCCGCCATTTTTCCACAAACCCCTCCCACAACGAACCGCCCACGAACATAGTGGCTCCAAGATGGCGGACCCCAGTGGCGGTGCGGGACCATGTGGGAGTAACCCTTGAGCGGAGAGGTGACCCCGTATCGGCATAGTTATACTTCTAATTCGTCCGCCATATTGGAGCCACCATTTCGTTTTTTGTCCAGCAAAAATTCTATAATGGATTTATGAACATCTGCCAAATTCAACGTTTATCGAACAACTAGAAGTGAGTCAAATTTAACAAATTTGATTACAAACCCACAGACATCGGTACAAATGAAACTAAATAAAAGCTTGTAAAAATAAGAATAGGAATCGAAAATTGAATAACACATATCTTTTCAGTAACGTTTCTGCCCACTTTTTGGAAAATTTCATGTTTTTTACTTTTTGCATATCATAGTTTTGAGAAAAAATTTGAAAATCTCAAAATACTGAACACGTCGTTTTCTAGTCCTTCCTTCAGTTTGTTTTGTGGTATCTTCATGAAAAATCGTAGAAATGGCTGAATGATAGAATGGATTATATTCGCCGGTCCGTCAAAAACTTTGGCTGTCGCCGATCACTACGTTTCTCTGCAGGTTTTGATCTGCCAGCTTCAGCGTCATGTTCCCAGAAGGTTACCCACTGTTTCAGAAAAACAATGGCTATGATTGTAGGGTCCACAGTTTTCGAAAAATTCACAATGAAATTGATGCGCGAGTGATACGCATATTTGGCCATTTTTGTATTTCACGTTTCCCTTGTACTTTTTGTTATTTTTCTAATTTGTCGCATTTTATATTATTGTTTGGATATCCTCGTATTTGTTTTTCAACTCATTTATATTTTTGGGTATATCTCGTATTTCATTCGTTAATATTTTTTGTTGTTTTTTTTAATCTATATTTTAAGGAAGTGTATTGGGGTCCAAGCGCTCGGATCCGCGGACTTTTTGTATTTTGGTCCGAGCATCTGAACTTATGTAATATTTGCTTACAGGGTATGTCACAGTGTGCTTGTATCACCTAACCTACTGAATTTACTGGTAGATGTATAGACGCCGTGCTCATGCTCCCTGAAAATAGCTGTGATACTTTTCTTGTTAGTTTTTGCCTCCTGAACACGAATCCGGCGGTTTCATACTGTCATAACGCGGCCGTCTCATACTGTTTCTGAGATATAAGTTTTTTTCCTTCTTCATTAGGTTATTTTTAAGCACAGTTTTCTCGCACAAAAATCACTCAAAATGCCTCCTTCTTGCAAATATCATAAACTACAAATAGTAAATCATCCATTTTCGGTACAACTTTGCAGCCGGTTCTACTTCTTCAACACATATATCCTAAGCTCTGACATCGGACTCAGATTGAGGTTAGGTAAGACTTTCGTTGAGAAGGGGTAAGAATGTATGTTTTGAAGAAGGAGAATTTTGTCGATAGAACTGTCTACAAAGTGTGCCGAAAATGAGTGATTTGGTGTTCGTAGTTTATGCTGTTCGAAAGAAAGCATTTTGGGTGATTCTTGTGCGAGAAAACGGTGCTTAAAAATAACCTAACGAAGAAGGATAAAAAATTATATCTCGTAAATAGTATGAGGCCGCTACGTTTTCCTTCTGGATTCGTAGAAATTCGTAAGAAAAGTATTACAGCTACTTTCAGGGAGCATAAGTACGACTCCAATACATTTACCAGTAAATTCAGTAAATTAGGTGATACAAGCACAATGTGACATATCCTTTAGGAAAATAATGAATGAGTGCATATGCTCGGACAAAAATACAAACATGCCGCGGGTCCGACCACTCGGACCTCAACACAATAAAAAATTATTTTTTTTTAAATAAAAAAGCCCAACTGCGTGAAAAGTTAACTTTAAAAAAGATGGAAACAAGATGACCAGAAAATATTGTCAGAAAATTATGTTTTAAGAAGTTAACTATTGAACGTAATACTGTAAACAATATCTCACGCAGTCGAAGGCCTCTTATTTAATTTAATGAAGATATATTATTGCCTCCAACTGCGTGAGATTGTTCACAGTATTAAGTTTAATAGTTAACCTCTCAAAACAAACATGATTTTCTGACAATATTTTCTGGTCATCTTCTTTCTATCTTTTTTATAGTTAACTTTTTACGCAGTCGTGTTTTTTTGATATTTGCTTTTTAGTTAGGATTATTCACAATATGGTGTCTGGTTGTCGCCATATTGAATTTTGATAATTGCTGTCATTTCTTTATTTACAATATGGCGTCTGGTTGTCGCCATATTGAATTTTGATATTACTGTCCTTTCTTCAGTGACACTCTCAAGATTAAGACAATTCGATTGACGAAAGAATCATCAAAATCGGCCCGCGTGTTTGGTCTCTAGAGCGCCACAAAATAAAAAACATATACAGTGCTTCTCAAAAGTCCCCTCCCCCCTCTTATTTTTGGAACGATTATACATAAACAAGTGAAATTTGGAAACTGAATATTAAAGGTTGTAAACTTCCCTACTAGTGATGATAGATGACGAAATCGTCAAAGATGACGTCACAAGGCCATTGTGACCAATAATTTTGAATGGAACCCTACGCAGAAGCGACACCTCTTTTAAAGGTATCGAAAAACCTATTCAATGATACCAATTTTGTTTGTGTTTATAGCGAGTTTTAATGGCTCATTAGTAAACAATAAAATTTGAAATTCCATTCGGTATGATATTAATTACAGATTTAAGAATCAGTATCTACTCAAATAAATTTCTCGAAGTGACCTCCATTTACTTCCTGACAGTGAAATATCCTATTTTCAAACTCTTCTCGTACTTTTGCAAATGTGTCTATGGAAACAGCCTCACATTCTGCAAACGTCAATATTGTCAGGTTCAGTGGCGTAAACCTTCGATTTAAGGTACCCCCACAGAAAAAAATCCAAAGGTGTGAGGTCCGGTGATCGAGCTGACCATTCCATTGAACCTCGTCGTCCAATCCATCTACCACGATACTCCTCATCCAAATACCGTCTTACTGCACCGTAATAGTGTGGAGGAGCACCATCCTGTTGGAATGTTATTTGCAAATTGCCAATTATCTAGATTATCTTCCAAAATTTCAAGAATTTACGGTTTTATTGCGTTTTGTAACGCTCAGATAAACCTCACCAGTATTGTATTAGTATTTTTGAAAAGGTTCTAACGATGTGGATTCCCAGGATACCTGCCCAAACATTTCACCTTCTGGGGAAATTGGGTATGTATGTTTCAGAAACAGGTGAGGACTTTGCGTCACTCAATACCTCACATTCTGTGTATTTACATTTCCATTTAGATAGAAAGGACTTTCGTCACTAAAACAAATTGTTTTGACATTCTCTGGCTGTTGGTTGATTTTAGTTTCCATATTTTCCCCAAAATTCTAGTCTTCGGTCTGGGTCGTCGTCTGAGAGATAATGAACCATTTTTAATTTGTTTGGATGAAATTTGTTTTTTTTTCAACACCCTGTAATGACTGTACTTCATTGACTTCACAGGTAGATGCAACGTGAGTTGTTGAAGTAGGATTAACTATTAATTCTTCCAGTATATCAATTTTTTTCTCATCAGAAATTTGTGGTCTGCCAGATCGTTTCGCATCATTAATTCTACCCGTTGTTTCAAACTCACGAAGAAGCTCCCTTGAATAAGTCCTCGAAACGGAGCGATCGGGAAACCTTTCATTAAGAATGCGTTCTGCTGCATGAATATTTTGTCCAGTTTCACCAAGAATTAGGATCGCTGCTACTTTATCACCTGAAGCACGTACCATTTCGCTTCTTGAAGCACTTAAACGTTAGGCTCACAACAGTTTAACAAATTATTAAAATGTACAAAAATATTTAAAGTACCAAAAGCTGCTAAAACAGTTAAACGTTCGATCAACAATACACAAATTATTAAATGTACAAAAAACTTGGACAATTACAAAAACGTCGAATTAGGGAGACTAACTAAAACGTCAGCTTATTTGACAACTATCCAGTGGCGGAGCTTGAATTTGGAATTTTAGTATTACCTGATTCAATTCATCACAGCTTTGCGTTTTGAGAAGCACATACATACATAGGCTGATAAACACATGACCCTCCTTTGCGTCGCGCAGTCGGGTGAAAAGTTCGCTTATTGGGGTCCGAGCGCCCGGACCCCAATACACTTCCTTATTTTAACTTACTTACTTTTTTTCTAGAACTTTCTCTTATGTCTGCGATATCTTTTGAATTACTAACTGATACCATTTGCGATGCAACTTTGTAATAATGATTGCATGTTTGAAAATATTTCATTGCCGTCGTTGTGTTGTTCAAAAGCTATTATGTTACCTTTCTTTGTAACTGCATTGTGAATTTTATAAAATTGAATCTGTTTCTTCGATTGATTCATTGCTATCACTTCTTAGTTATTTCACTGTTATGTGGTTTGCACAAAAAAATATCCATTAAAAAAAATGGGTAACGGCTAACCACTAGAAGGATCGTTTTCATTTATAGATTACTTTTTGTCACTGTTATTATCTTATTAATTTTCCATCTACACAACAATAAATGTATTTCTCAAGTTTCAATATACACAACAAATAATTTATCAATGCTGGAATATACGCAAACGACGGAACTAACGTAGGAAAGTCTCCCTTCACTGGTAATTCGCAGAATACAGCACTAGAGAGAATGTTATTTTCAGAATTTTATTTCAGAGCCATCTATCTAATGTTGAATAATTTACATTCTCTGAATTCATCAACGACAGACGGACAAAAACTGAAACAAACGTGACTGGAGACCAGCAAACTAGTGTCATCTAGTGATGGTCTCCATTTGTGTGACAAAAACGACATAAGCATTGTTTATATTAGACAATGACATAAGGTTGACCAACTATCTTCTTTCTCTATAAACAATGGCCCTAGTTTTTTTTCCGTATGTCGTTAATCAATTCAGAGAATGTAAGTTATTTAACATTAGATAGATCTGAAATCTCTGAAATAAAATTCTGAAGATAACTTTCTCTCCAGTGTTGTATTCTGCGATGGTCAATATCAAATCAACAATTCTATAGATTTTTTTATCTACACGTTTGTTCATAGAAAATACTGATACTGAATGATGTTTCAATTATTTTTTTCCATCTACAAAAGCATTCTTGGCAACTCATGAATAACCAGCATAGCAAAAAAAATTTTCAAACGTTACTATTTTTTCTAGTTTAGTTATCCATGACTACCGCTGAAAAAATGATTATCGGAATTTGTAAATAGAGGTAACTATCAAACTACAATCCAGTTGTGTTAAAAATATTGTGTCATTATGAATTTTTCATTCAGAGGACATGGTTAAAATGGTGTATGCTTTGAGAGTGATGGCAATTGCTTTACTGGCATCTAGATTATACAACAAAAGTTTCCTGAGAGAAGACATCAGACCAGCGAGCATTTCGAGACCTCAAAACAAGATTTGAGGAAACCGGAAAAGTATTTTACAAAAAGTTTGATCGTGCTCGTCCTGTAACGAATTATGAAAATACTCTCGATATTGCATTGCATATTACCGGGAATCCCCATGTGAGTACACGTATTTTCAGTAGGGATTTGGGAATATCTCGATGTGGTGTTTCTCGGATGGTGAGAAAATGCAATTACCATCCATATCATATTCGGTTAATACAGGAGCTGACTGAAAAAGATTTTCCAAAGCGAATGCGGTTTTGTCAATGGAGTTTAGATAAAATCAACCAAGAACCTGATTTTTTTGAGTATGTTCTATTTTCGGACGAAGCCACGTTTCACAACAATGGCCATGTGAATTGGCAAAATATGCACTATCATGCAACGGAAAATACTCATTTTGTTAGATATGTCAATCACCAACAACGTTGGTCATTGAATGTTTGGGGAGGTATCATTGGACGGCGTATAATTGGGCCATTTTTTTTCAACGGTCATCTCAATGAAAGAAAATATGTAAGATTTCTGCGAAGTCAGTTATCAAATTCATTAGATGATATTCCATTGGCAATAAGGCAGAGAATGTGGGTACAATAAGATGGCACGCCTGTACTTTACCACACTGATGTGCGAGAATACATTGATAATTAATTCCGTGAAAAATGGATAGGTAGAGGAGGGCCAGTTCAGTGGCCTCCAAGATCACCGGACCTTACAAAAATTGATTTTTTTCTATGGGGATACATTAAATGGGTTGTCTATCAAACTCTGCCTACAACTCTTGAGAATATGAAACCAAGAATTCGTACTGCTTTCAGGGAAATTTCAGAGAAAAAGCTGGCACATGTGGATACTAATTTCCGAAACAGATTGAGAGTGTGTATTGGTGAAAATGGCAGGCACATTGAACATTTGCTGCATTTATTATTGTTATTTTCTGTTGGATTCGAATAAATATTATTTTTATGCAAAGTTTAATTCCAAATAAGATACCAAAGGCGAACATTGTCAATATTTTCTGTGGAAAAATATCCATCTTTTGGATGTAGAATATCTCGGAAACGAGTTGTTTTAGGTACATAACATGAAGAATGAAAAGTGTAGAGTTATTGAAAAGGAGTTGATGAAAATATACAGGGTGTTTTATTTGAAAAAATCAAAATACCGATGTTTGAAAATGGCTAAGTTTGTGTTGTTGTATCGAACATCCTGTACAATTTATTCCAAATTCTTGGTATTCTCAATGAATATCATCATATCGACCATCGATTCCCAATTATCTTTACTAAATATTTCCGAAATGTGAAATAGGTAATTTTTCGAAAAGAAGTCTACAAAATAGATTTTTTTTGAATAACTCGGCAACGCCGCAACGGAATTCAAAATTGAAAAAATCGTCGAGCAGCCAATGGAACAGCCGATTGGATTATATGAAAATATACTGGGTGTTTCATTTGAAAACGAACAACTTTGGTTAGCCACGCATCAATGATGCGCCCTGTGTGATTGGGAATAATTTCGGAAGGTGGTCTCAGATGGTCTCTTTGACAAAAAAAATATAAGAAATCGAAATAGTGATACGTGAAGGAGCAATGAACCACGGGAATCCTGTTGACTCACCCTTATATATATATATATATATATATATATATATATATATATATATATATATATATATAAATATATATTTATATATATATATATATATCATCATGATGGGATAATAATTATTATTATTACAATAATAAATGTTATTGCAATTTTTTTTCCATTATTTAATAACTAGTCATCATAATGAAATATTTGTTTTTATAGATTTGTTTGGTTGATTTCCTTTTTTATTTGGTAATTTTGACAAGTAAATACCTATCATAACAGTAATCAATATCCGGCTATGTTGTTCTTACCCTTTTTCACACCCTTTTACCTGAACTCCTCTACCTTATCCCAGCTCAGTTGGTACGCCTATGGAGTATGAGGTATCTCCATTCTCACGGTAGGATTCAGTAGTGCCAACTTGTTGCTCTGCTTGAAGTTCAATAGTACTGTTTTGTGGGAAGATTTGTGATTAGGTGATCAATAGATAAACCAGAAAATCGTGAAATAGTTATTCTTTTATAGAAAAGTCTTTAAAATGACTTGACCTGCGATAGCTACTTATTTCAATCAGACAGTAAAATAAAGTAGTAAAAACTTGCTTATGTGTGATAAAATAATTTGTGAGTATGCGTCTCAAGATTATGCTCAGTCTATTATGCATGAAAAACACAAATAATGTTCAAATGAATGGATACAAGGGATCCAAATAACCATAAGAAGTGTCTGGCACTAATATGTTCACTCCATATAGTTCTGGTCTGAAATACCTGCTATCTGCTACGACGGTCTTCATACGTGTTTTTCATCATCAACTTCTCTATCCATTACAAAAATCCATTTAAACCAAATTCATTTAGTTAATATCCACATTCAAATTTTGATGAATTGAGAGACACAGTCCTGGAAATCTAAAGCAGTTGGCAATATTGGGTGGGCACTTAGTATTGAATTATTTCCTAATGTTGAATCACGAAGAACAACATAATGGGCAAAAAGTTGCTATTTTTTCCTTATGGAAACATTTCTCAACAATCATATCAATATACGATTCAAAATAGCTTAAATATAGAACTCCGCGAATGATTTAGAGTAAGTATCAGATATCAATTCAAACGAACAAAATTTCATTATTATGGAACAATTTTCTTCGGTTTTAAACTCAGCTCCTTCATTTTCTATCGAATTTTCATCAAACTGTTTGATTATAATTCCTCAAAAAAAAAACAATAAACAAATCAATATTTTTATGATGATCTCAGCTTTAGAAGTTTTGAGGGTAGATGTTTTTTACTCACGTTCTTGCAATTCTTTTAGATATTACATAATATTACAAGAAAAATATTTTGTGCCAGATTGCCTCAAATATTCTGGGTATCAAACTTTCTCCTTCTCCAAAAAAATATTACCAAGTTTCAATCTTCAAAATGAAGAGTCATGAGGAAAATGACTGTGACGCCTGAATAATATAAGAAGTGGTTTCGTTTTTCCTGAGGCACGGAACCCTGAAGAGATGAATAATTATTATTATCACGGCCCATGCGAAAATGACCTCACACTTTTGAATCAACAAAATGCGACAGAATGTGACAGGGATGAGGGAGATCAAAATTTTGTGAGATCACACACATCAATACAAAAATTAAAACAATTGTTTGCATTAGTAGAAAAAAAATTAAGTTGTGAATTTTTTTGAGAAATAGAATTTTTAACGTTGAACGATATTTAAAAAATAATATATATTTTCAGTTTTGTTTCTGTAATTCATAATAAATTTGAATGATTAATTTAATACATTAAATCAACTTATCCTACAGGTATCATTAGAAAATATGAGAAATAATGCAGATACCTGAAATAATTTTTTTCTGGATACCAATTCAATGTTAAAAATAGTTTGTTACACATAGCCAGATTATTGAGGGCCGACACACCGAACGAACACGAACCGCTACTTCCACGAACTTTCCTGCAGTTTTTTTAATAATTATTTACACTTGGTGAAAGACATGTTCAATTAATATTATTACAGCCAGTTGAGACTAGAAAAACATGTTTTGTTCTCACGACGGTTTATTTCGTTTGAAATTTGAAAAGCCTTTGAAAATTATGCTAAACTGAAAATTCCAAAATTGTTTCTCAGAATTCATAGATGTCACGTCACATCGGAGGAAGGGGGCGCTCGAATCTGACAACCTCTGATATGGGGGGTAGGTAAAAAAAAACATACGCGTGACGTAACCTCATGAATGGCCCTTCATTTCATTTCCTTCGCAGTTAATGTTTCCAAATTTACAACTTCGGTTGAATTAATTAACAATTAGAGGAAAAATGAGAAAGCACGTCGCGGTCCGCAGAGAGTCTCAGATGAATCCACATCTGATTTTATGAACATCCTTCTCATATCATCAAGCAAATCAGTTTTGAGTGTTCTTCAGATATAAATTATCAATAAATTTATGATTTGGCATGTTATCATTTTTGTCAATTGTCAATTGAAAGTTCCATATCAAAAAGATAGTTGAAAATTCAATATCAGATCAAACAATCAAATATATTCCAAAATCGAAGAACTTTTGTTTTTTTTTTGCTGAAATAATGGCAAATAACGTTTTTTAGGATTTTGACAATGTTCTGTGAATCTCTCTGGGCCCATTAAATAATTTGAGATGGTGTGACCCCGGGGTCTTGTTAGATTACATGAATTCCTAGATCTTGGTGGGTAGAAGGAGTGTTTTTTTCACAAACAAACAAAAAGAGAAACTAGCGTTATGAAGTCAATTATGGAAAACCTCAGAGCATCGGCTGAGGATGGGATATCATTTAGGAGAAAAGTATCCCAAGCAGGTTGTTAGAATCACCATCTGCACTTCTAAGAGAAGGCTTCCGATCACAAGAACCCAGCAGAAAGTAAGTAATATTCCTTCGATGATTTATTTTCCTCTCTGCCACTGGAGTTATGGAATTGCACGACAACTGATAAGAAGTCTAAGAATGTATGAAGGAAAACAAGATGATTATGGATCACTTTATAGATATGAGGTCCATACGCTTCATAGGTAACGTATTTACTTCTTACGATTTAACTTCAGCACTACGTGGCCATTTCCAATCACATTCTCCTAACTATTTGACATCTAGAATTGGAATATACACTTCATTGAATAATCTGATCATACAAATATCAATCTTAGGAACAGAAAGACAAATATGGAACATTATAGAGATGCGGGTACTCGACTCAACTTCAACGATACCCAATAACAGTTCTCTGCTGAAATGACTTCCTAAATCGTAGATAACACTTCATTAATCAAGCTGATCACAGGTAGAAAAAAACGAGTCTTGGAACTTCATAAGCATAAGCAGGTAGGGGTTACCTTCAACTTCATTGGTGTGAAGTTATCCATAGATTTCCAGCCACACATGCTGACAGTGGAAAATTAAAATATGTGGCTGGGTTACATATTCATAAGCACCCGGACTGAAAATCTGTGGCTGGGAATATTCACACACATGGGATTTGGAATTCAACAGCTTTCGATAGCATCGTGATATCAGTCGACATGAAACCTGGAATCATGTCAATTTATATTATGAAAGGGACCTCTTACTATGACGTTACTTTTCTACGGAAATGTTTCTGTCAGTAATAGACTTTCTGATAAAATGATTTTTTCAATGAGCATCGCGTCAGTTCTTCACACCCTTTGTTAAATCAGTACCCCAAGAGGTGCGTTCAAGAAAATTATAAGAATTATAGAATTTCAGGTTTATTACCGTAATGGAATCGTGTTTCTTGTCACCCTTACAGTTTTCGCGAAAATGATTTTTTTATCGAGCAAAAACAATTCTTTACACCCCTCGTAAAATACAAACCACGAAATATGCGTTCATAAAAATCATACCAATTATAAAGAATTTGATGTTGTTTACCGTACTGGAATCGTTCTCCTTGTCAGCCACACAGTTTTCGAAAAAATATTTTTTTTATCGAGCATCGTCAATTTATTACACTCTTCGTAAAATCAGAAACCCAAGATGTGCGTTGATGAAAATCATACAAATTATAGATAATTTCATGCTGCACACCCTTGTGGAATCTTTTTTATTGTCACCCTTACAGATTTCGAGAAAATGATATTTTTATCGAGTACCAACAATTATTCATTCAACTTCTACGTTACCCTGCAATCTTTCAATAATGTATCTCTATTTATTTCACACCTCAAATGAAAGAACATACTTTCTTGGTAAAGCTAATAGAAAGAATGATAACTTCAGAGTTAGAAAAACCAAATGAAGGAAATATTATGAACATGTAGGGATGACACTTCAACTTTCAGGAGACCCTGTCCTATTCCTATAATATTTCCCTACGACTCAAATAGATAAATTGAAAGAATACACGCTCCTCATCAAGATGACATGCTTTTCACCCACCTCACCGAGCCTGAGAGTTGAAAATAGAGTTTCAAAGGAAAAAAGTGTCATGAACAAAACATAAACAAGACGTCAAAAAGCCACTATTGGAACATAGACATGGACTGGTTGTGAGAGAGAGACCATTGATATCAGATCCTGTGAAAAAGGACACAATGAGTTCAGGCAAAACATTGGTTTCGTATAATGTTTATATATGTTTTCCTGTGGTGTTTTGAAAGTTTTTTTAGAAATTTATCCAGTGTCTCTGAACCATTTGACAAGTTATAAAAATTCTTATATAGCTATAAAATACCATTGTGTAGTTGGTTACAAAATAGGGCTGGTTGTGAAATTTCATAGGCGAGTAAGCATGGAGTGTAGGTAGTGATTTGTGGATTTTTTTCAACACATTTTCACAGGTTCCCGAAAAATGAACTTATGGGAAAATTTTACTTTAATTTCTCAGTCCCGCACAAACTGGTAACATTTCACTGACTTCTCTTGTTTATATAACTTTTCTGCCTCTACTCATTGTAGCTGAAGTTAATAGATTTATTATTATTATCATAGGTTGGTGGTAGGATTTTGTTTGATTCAAGGGTTGAATTTTATGTTTTTCCCGAGTAATTGCTCAAACTACCGTTGGTTAATAATATTTATAAAAGTATAATTTTATTTGAATGACAAAATTTTCCTTTTTTTCCAAGAACAAACGCAGAATTATATGTTTTCGAATTGAAGAATGTTTTTTTCAAACGTTATGAATATACATGGAATTTACTCCGTTGGAGTAACGGCATATTTGTACTCCGCCGTAGTAAAGGTATATACTTTCATAGCACCAGGTTGAAATGAGACAGACTTCCCTACGGATTGTCCGTCGATCTCCGTCACGCTCGATAGAAAAATATCACATTCATTCCTAATAACTTGTACTATTTCACAAAAATAATTAGGTCACTTTTTCTACAGACACGAAATTTCATAGATTACATAAACGTTTTTTATGTAGGCATCATTGATAACAAATTTTGAAATCGCCGGAGTTCCCAATTTAGTTCAATTGTACTTCTGACTTCATGATATCAAAACGTAAATTTAATTACCAATAATTTTTACAGTCAAGAATTTTCCCTGAAAACTTTGGAAGAGAAATAAAAAACATTTTAAAATTTCAGATGAGAAGGCTCAATGGAATTCTTTTGTTTCTGAAAGATATCATGAAAATATGTCGCATTAAGTTCCTCACTGTGATTCATAAACTTTCTCAAAACTCAACTTGAAAAAAAATATTGTTTTTTCCACTGAAATGCCATAGCCGATTTGTATCTTTTGCCTTGACTTATTTCTATCCTCCACAACATCTCTTTCTCTCATATAGTTCGTCAGGAACTGTGAGTTAAAGTTACGTGACGGCCAGTCTATCAGTTATAATGTCTATGGTTTGGAGTCAAAATTTGGCCAAATGCGGTAATTATTCCGAACTGAAATCTGGTCCAAATTATACAACAAACATCTTAGATCACTTTTATACAAGTTTCAGATTGGAAATACACTCAGGAAATTCGAATATTGGCATGTTTCAGCCGAGGATTTTGAAAGTTTTGGCAAAACAAATTACATCTTCTAGATACGACCTTTTCCTATACCAAAGCAAACCCAGAATCAGTCATGCAAGGCAGTCTAGATTCCAATACCTGGAGCCAGAAACCATTTTCAGAGGAAGAACTAACTCCCTGGTGAGAAATAATCTTGATAAATCTCTTGAAATCCTTGTTTCTAATCCCAGTGTTTCATTCAATGGTCCTTGACAACTGACAGATATCGAATATACATACGTTGCTGAACATAGGCTATTGGCGTCGGCTGTCTATTTACGTTGAAGTTGTAGTGATGACGTAGTAAATCGTTCATTCTAGGTGAAGATCAGATACAGAGTTCAAATGGGGATGGAGCTTATTCGAGATCTGATGAGTATTTCTCATGAATTTTTGTTAACGGGTTTTAAATATTCTACTATCACAATCGATATTGTTCAGTATCAAAGGGTATTTAAATATTGTTGTAACTTCATGAACATTTTATTAAGAACTAGCAAGTTATACAGATATTCAAATTGGAAAAAACCGTTCTGTCTTCAGGAGAGATAGCTTCTTCGTTATGGAATTCTTAGAACAAAAGGATTTCAATAAATTGAGATATTTCTTTAGGAAATTGGGTTTTATATTATATGTAGATATAGTGTTTCTTCCTAGCACGTATTTACAATCATTTGTACAGTAATATAAACGAGTGTTGCAATAATGTTTCATTTTTGTTCAGGTTATATATTATATATCCATCTCGTTGTCACTTATATCCAATATTGATCCTCTATCCATATAATATTATGCTTTTGATATATTTAATTGATTTTCACAGGTTATTGTTTATACATACGATATATACATTTGGTTTTCACATATAACTCATCATTCACCTACACAACACCACAATCCTCTGGAGTAAACCCCGTTGAGGCCCTACACAACACCACAATCCTCCGAAATAAACCCCGTTGAGGCCCTACACCACACCACAATCCTCCCGAAAATAACCCGTTGAGGCCCTACACAACGCCACAATCCTCCGGAATAAATCCCGTTGAGGCCCTACACAATCACCAGAAATATAAACCCCGTTGAGGCCCTACTCAGCACTTCACTCCTTTGGAATCCACCCAGTGCGAGTCCCATACTCCACACTTTCGATTTGGAATGAGCTTGGTGAATATCCAAGGCCTATGTTAATTGACTGATTTGAAGTATATATATATATATATATATATATATATATATATATATATATATATATATATATATATAATTTTTGAGATGTTTGATGTTCAGATTGAGTTATTGAAGATTGATCCTCATAGACAAGTGAAATCGTGTCGGCAAATATTCAACACCCATCTACATTGTCCTGTTCTAATACAGTTATCTTCCTTGGTATTGAAGAGATGGAAAATGGAATCTACAAGTTCACACAATTACGTTCGGAAAATAGCCAGGTCAGTAACGAATAGAAATAATAACTAACTTCAATTTTCATTTTATTTGCCATTCAGGATTTTCAACTAAATTCCTTTATTCCAGATATTATCAATTCATTATCTTTAACAAGTCCAGCTCAGTTAAATTATAGAGTCAGCATTTTTGCCAACGATTAGTCTATGTGCTTACTCCTTAACATCGAGGTAAAATTGAAGTTTCCAACACAACATGCTTAATAAGGTGTAACTGAATGTGTTCATCATTGTCCCATCGTTTGCTTCTTGCCATAAATGAATAAATCCCCGTTCTACCACATTAGTAATACTAAGGTGACCATGGAATTCGGTTCTATCCCTCCTTTACCAAACTTACCCTGAAGGTAACCGTGGAATCGAAGCTACGATCCTGGTTCTACCACCCGACAAACCCTATTAACATGAAGGTGACCGTGGAAAGTAACGGGTTTGTGGGTATGGAGTTACACTTAAAAGCATTCCTGTCCATCCAGCGGACAGCAGGGTTCACCATACCAAACTTCTTGATGTGTGGCGAAGTAAATATATTAGTGGAATATTCACACACGTTGTCGGGAGTAAATTCTAAAGGAATTTTGGGTAAGATATCAGACTAAAGAATTTTCAAACAGTCCCACGAATTTGCATTCTGAATACCTTAATAAACAACAGTCTGTCCTCCTGGACTTCAAAGAATATTGTAAAGATAGAAAAATTGAAATTTGACAATGTTTTTGGTTTGAATTTAGAATACTTGATTTGTGGAATATATCTAGGTCATATTATGGGTATTTAGATATTTGGAGTTATATTGGTCTGGAATTGATTTAGAGGTACTTGACTATGGCTCTCGCGACAATTTAATAGCTAAATTGAAATGTTAGATGAGTATGATTAGTGCTGTGTTGCTCTACTAAGCATGGATCCCGGCTTTACGCATATTTCCAAACTCTGAATATAAATAGAACGTATTGTAAAGAGTGGCCGAGGATGGTAACGGGTTGTCTATTGTGGGTGCACACAAAACAATCTCCGACCGGTCACTAGGTCAATTGAGTCTAGCTACTCCTTGGGTGGGTGCTGGAAATGTACTATAGTTTCCATTCTCCCAATTGGCGATGATAGATCTATGAATATACCCGCGAAATATACCGGTATCAAACAATCTTACAAATATTTCTGTCACTTGTTTATATAGTCCAAATTCCATCACTTCAGAAACACTTTACATAGTAGTATCAAATTCGATTCAAAACCAGAGACGATTTCCTGGTAAGCTGAACTCTTATAACTTTCAATATTATTTCATGAAAAATATAAAGCCTTTAATCGTTGAATTTGTTTTCAAACAAGTGGAGATTGTAACTCTTGGCTTCAATATATGTATTTATTTAAGTTTGTCTTTTTATTTCTCTCCAGCTAGACAGAACTTTTGTATCCTAAGAATCCACAAAAAATATATATACACAACGATGGGAAGAGTGAGGAAAGAAGTTCAAGGCTGTGCACTTCGACAAAAAATGATATAAAATACAAACAAGCTATCTTCTGAGTAGATGGATTTACCAAATCCTGCTACCTGAGAGTGGCGCTTTGACTGTCTAGACGATCATAACAAAAAGAAGGTAGAAAAAAAGGGAAGGTTGAAAAAATTGAGAGTCAATAGAAAAATACCAACCATATAAGACCGGGATGGGTTTGGTTACACATTCAAGTAGAAAAATTACCAAACAATCTACTTTGTTATAGTTATGCTACTCCATTCTACCAAAAAGTTTACAAAATTACGTATTTTCTTGAAGTAAGTTAGTATTTCACCTCATATCGTTCCTTTGGAAAGAGTTATTGATACATAGGTTTTGTGTCAACGATCAAAACAATATTTTCAAATATATGTATTCTAACTAAATGAAAAACTTTGTTCGAAAAATTGGTGGTTTGGATGAATTATAATGCATTAAAAAAATCATTTTATTATTTATCAAGTAAATTATTTATGATGCATATACGTTGTGAAATATATGTTGTGTGTGTGTGATGTTTATAATTGTTGACAATTCAAATTTGGAATTTTATTATATATAAAATAACTTGACCGAATAAATGAATGAATAAAGTATGTGTTCCAATTCGCAGTGGTGGTTATAATGAACAAACAGTGGATCGGATGTTCCGGGTCTGCGGTAGCAGAGGGTGTGTGTATAATACCTTTCAGTTTGTATATTTATAGAAAATACTACTTCTCTCATTATTTTCCAGCATACATGGTAGGTTTGTTAGAAACTTCATATACATGTTTTCATTGAACACTTAATTTCTAAGACAAAACCTCAATCTTTAATACACATGGTGAGTTCGTACAGTAGAATCTGAATGAGAGTAGAATTTGAATAGATGGGTTTCCCACGTTTTCCCATATTATCAAATTTAAATGTTCACACGTATACATTATTTACACTGATGATTTTTATTTCGTGGTTCATCATTATCATCGTAGTTAAATACATTTTACTTTGAAGTCTACACTCATTTTCAGGTTAATCAGATTCCATTTTCAGTACGTTGAAAAAACACGTTTTCAAAATAATTGAAGTAACTATATGATATTAAATTTGATGATTTATAATGGATTCGATTAGAAAATGTATCTTCAATCATTTCATTACATAGTGGAGATTTCCAATTAGTCAAATCAACAGAAACTGAAAAAATCATTTGAACTTTGTTGTATTTAGTACTCAAATTCCGTTTTTTTAGCTATTCAGGTATTATACAGGGTGTCTCACTTCCTTGGACTGTACATCCC
>JAFIRS010008416.1:0-17322 GCA_018342105.1 Gonioctena quinquepunctata
TTTGCCCATAAAACGTTATTTAATTTTTAATCATCATATGAGTAAAAAGACATTGCTAGTTGCAGACAAATTTTATGCAAGTTGAATTTGGTTGCAAATGACTCCTAAATCGAATACAGTGTTGCAGGTATATATACAATAAAATCACGAAAAATCAATCCGATAAAAAAAACAGGCTTACATTTTTTATAATTAATAATGTCTATTTCTGAAAATGAGCCAAAGTCACCCAGCTGGGTTAAAGTCACCTGAAATTACGGTACATTGTCTAAATACGGGTATCTTTCTTCTTGGGGCAATAATATCAAAAATTTCAAAAAAATCGTCTGTTATATCTACGAACATCTTTGCAGTCGGGTATAAAACAAAAATATTCAACACAATAATAATTTTCAGAATAGTCAATGTCTATTGAAATGTCAAACAATCAAATAGGTTAGAATCGGCAAATTATCTCCTTAAACCCCCGAATTCATGAGATTAACTTAAACCATGGTTAAACTAGGTTTATCTCATAAACCCGTATTGAACAACTGAAACAAAATTGGTAATCCTGGTTTAAGCCAAATCACTTGGTCATCCTCGATTGAACAACCGGGCCTAAGAAGGTTTATTTTATTTTTACTTTTCAGTTCCATATTTCGTCGGTTTAATTTTTTGTTAAAAAGTTTTGATAGTTCAATTTCCTTGCAAACTGTTTTATATCATTATATTCTGCAGAGGTAAGTTTTGATACGGTCGCCCATATACTCGGCGACAACTACGTATATCCTCCAAACAAAAAACAAAAAAAATAATCCGAAATTGGAAAGATACTTGAACTTTCAAAAAATTTAACCCAACTCTAAGAATTCCAGATCTATTACAGTCCCTTCCAGTCCCTTCATGATATTCGAATATGCTTTCCTGAATTTTCTGGACAAGTTTGTTGTAAACCATGTCGTTGATCTTCTTCACCTCGTACGGTCCTTCCCAAAACGGTGTTAGTTTCGAGGATACATCTTTCTTCCGCCGTGGGTTGTACAGCCAATCCTGGTCACCTTCTTCGAAACCTCCTGTATCAGCTTTCAAATCGTAACGAGCTTTCATCCTGTCACTGGCCAGTGACAACCTCTTCCGAACTGTTTCATGGATTTTCAGCAGGCTGTCCCTTAGTTTATCTGCATAGTCGTGTACTTCTACCTCTTGGGTGTCTGGTGATCCGAACACCAAGTCACAGGGTAATCAAAGTTTCCTTTCAGAAATAATGCTCGTCGGGGAAAGCTTGGTTGAGTCATGGACGGCTGCTCTGTATGCCATCAGAAATAGTGGAAGGTGTCTGTCCCAGTCCTTTTGATGTTTCTCCACTACCTTAGAAAGATGCTCTTCCATAGTCCGGTTGAATCTTTTAACCATGCCATCTGACTGGGGGCGAATCGCCCTGGTTCTGGTCTTCTTGATACCTATCAGTTCCCAAACCTTCTTGAATAACTTCGATTCGAAATTCTTTCGGTACCCCGAATCTTGAGAACATGTTGGTCCACCAATGACCTGGCTACTGTGGATGCTTCCTGGTCTGGAATGGCATAGGCTTCCACCCATTTGCTGAAATAGTCTTTGTCAACAAGGATGTATTTGTTGCCTTCGTCCGTCACAGGAAAGGGTCTAACTACATCAATGGCAATCCGTTCGAATGGTGCGCCTACGTTGTATTTCTTCGTCTCACCTCTGGACCGTGTCTTCGGACCTTTGGTGGCGCCGCACTCTGGACAACCCAGTAGAACCTCTGTCCGATCTTATCCAAGGTCTTATTGACTACCAGATGTTCTCCTGTTTTCCTTCCTAAATTCCCTTCAAACTTCACTTATCCTTCTCCTGGGCAGAACCAATAGGGACATTGATTACCTCTCATTAGCTGATTCCCATACCCGTTGAAATAATCCATTTTTCACAACCAGGGAATCCCATTGTACCCACATTGCTTCGAAAATGGGATCTCTGTCCGAAATATCTCCCCAGGAGGGTCCGCCGGTTCTGTCCTCTTTCCAATGTAGAAAATTCACAATGTTTGTATCGGTTTTCTGGTCCTGTCTCATATGTGCGGTGGTCCATTGGTCTTCAGTAAACAGTCTCGTGCGTCTAATATCTGTGACTCCTTCGTGGCATTCAATACGCTTACAGGCTTTTGGACACGGTCTTCTAGATAGGGAATCCTCATTACTGGTTCAGCTTTTCTATTCTTCTAGCTACTTGTCTTTCTGGATTTCTCATCTCCAGTAGTCATTTCAGGATCGCATGATCGGTCCTAATGAGAAACTCTCTTCCATATAGGTATTTGTGGAAATGATCTACTGCCCTGACTATTGCTAGATGTTCCTTCTTGGTGACACAGTAATTCCTTCTCGGCCTGGACATCACCCTGCTGTCGATGACTTTTTCCTGACCATCTTCCACCTGTGATAACACAGCTCCAAGTCCGGTATTACTCGCAGCGGTGTCCAGTATGAACAGGCCTTATTGCTGTGTATGCCAAGATTGGACAAAGCGCTGCTTTCAACTCACGGAAAGCTTTATCATATTCGATAGACCAATGGAGGTTGACTCGATCTTCTTTCAACTTATGCAGGGGAGCTGCGATGTCTGCAAATCCTTCCACAAACTGCCGGTAATAGGTACATAGGCCCAGGATCATCCTCACTTCGTGCTCATTCGTTTAAATTTATTTTGTCGAGACTGTGTGGATCAACTTGCTTCTGGAATGGGGATCACTTCTGAAGTAAGTCGACGCAATATCAGCTCCATCAATATCTCGAAGGACGTCGGGGCATTACAAAGACCAAAGGGCATATCGGTAAACTGATACAGTCCGTTACCAATAGTAAACGCAGTCTTTTCCTTGTCGTCTTCATGTATGCTCTCTTGCCAGTATCCGCTCTTCAGCTCCACTGTTGAAAACCATTGCGAGCCTGCTAATGCTGTCAGTGTGTCGTCGACTCTGCGTAATATATAATCTACACAAAATCTTGTAGATCCATCCTTTTTGGAAACTAGTACCCCCGGGGTGGACCATGGACTCTATGATTCTTCGATAACCGCATCTTTGGTCATTTTCTCGACAAGCTCTTCCATTTCCCGTTATTTGGCAAATGATAATCTTCTTGTTGGTTATCGAACTGGATGAGTTTGACCAGTGCTGTACTATGTTAGTTCGTTCTGTTGATGATCCTGCAAACTCGAATACGTCACATTCCTTGGCAATGAATTTCATGGCAGCTCCGTATTCATTCGGTTACAAATGTTTCAAGGATTCCTAGATGGCTCTTAGTATGTCATCAGACGTGCCTTCTCTTTCAGTATATCGGTTCGTTCCGCAATCTACTGGCCGACGAATATTGTTAACAGCACAGGGGCGGGCTCCACTTATTTTCGTGATTTCCGTAACAATATAGATGCAGGCGAATGGCGTGCTGCTATATTTTTGGATTCAAGCATAGCGTCTGACTGCCTCAGTCACGAGGGCTATGTCCACTAAATTCTTTCCATTTTGTTTTTAACAAGTCCCCTCGATATTTTATTTTATATCTATATTCCTGGACTCGGATCGCAGGTAGCTATAGCTGCCTCCGTGGTGACGTTGGTTAATTGCCCTACATTTTCGGTTCTCGCCAAATTTTTTTTGATCCGTTGTTGTCGTTTTTACCAATTTGTTCACCTTGCACTTCTCCCCGACTGATAGGGCCGAGAGCCCGAAACACGTGTCTACGGTTAATACTTTTCTCTGAGGGCTATGTCCACTAAATTCCTTCCATTTTGTTTTTAACAAGTCCCCTCGATATTCCTCTCTTTCATGTATTATGGTCTACGAGGTAAGGTGCCATCATGGCTACCATATTTTCTCAAAGATTGCAAGCAGACTGTGTCACTTGGAGCTTCTATGAACGACAAAATACTTGAATTGATGTGCAAACTATTGAAACGGGTGTCCCACGTAGTTGAATTTTAGACCCAGTGATATCCACCCTTTATCAAAGATAATAATTTTACTGCATAAACTTCTCTTTTTATTCCATTACCTCGGTACGTGAAAACAAGTCTTAGAATATGAAAAATGTGATAAATTGAGTGGGTGATTTTTCCAATTATCTGTGCTTATTATTCAGCCCCGTAAAATTGATGCAAGAAAAAAGGATATATGCTGTAAAAAAGGTTGATAAATTTTTTTGTTTATAATTTTTTAACCCAAAATTTTTATTCTGAAATGATAAACAAGAAAGCCAAGTGAAGTGGAATATATAAGAGAATAAAAACACAAAGTCATCTTCACAACGGAATCAATATAAATTGAAACAATTGGTAGACCACAAGTGAAAGACAACTAGTATCCTGGCAAATACCACGCAGAACGTTGAATGATATTCACCTGAAAATCTATGAAAATATTTCTTTCTGATAAGCTTGATTATGTTCAATTTATGCCGGGTCCGCCTAACAATCCGCATACCGGTTTCAGGATTTTGGCCCTCATCAGTACGGAGTAGTCACCAGTCAGAGATCCAGAGAGCTCTGGCCAAAGCGAGACCCAACATAAATAAAATAACCATCAAGCTTACATCATCTTTAGGTACCGCCGGTTAAAAGTAACTTCTAACCTGCGGTACCTAGTGACAGAATGAAACACTCCATACAATTCTCGATTGGATTCTAAATAATAAGATTCCATCTCGGTAGGAGTGGCTGAATGCCCGACAGGCGTGTATATTAACCAAGAAAGCCAAGTGAAGTGGAATATATAAGAGAATAAAAACACAAAGTCATCTTCACAACGGAATCAATATAAATTGAAACACAATTGGTAGACCACAAGTGAAAAACAACTGATTTCCTGCCAAATACCACGCAGAACTTTGAATTATATTCACCTGAAAATCTATGCAAAAAATGGAGATTCATTGCAAATGTTTCTTTCTGATAAGCTTGATCATGTTTAATTTATGCCGAGTCCGCCTAACAATCCGCATACCGGTTTCAAGCTTTTGGCCATCATCAATACGGAGTAGTCACCAGTCAGAGATCCGGAGAGCGCTAGCCGAAGCGAGACCCAACATAAATAAAATAACCATCAAGCTTACATCATCTCTAGGTATGGTAGAACCAGAAATCTAAGAAGGTCGTAAATCACCAACCACTTGAGTTATCAGCGGGCGGTGGATTCTACACAGAGTTGTACCTGCCCTAGCAATTAAATTTTGTTTTATAGGTAGGTATAATGATATTGGATTAAATTATTAAGAAAAATCGCTTGAATATAATTGAGAATTGTTCATGTATATATAATATATGATAATAATATATATATATATATATAATTATATTATATTATATAATAATATATGATATACCTAATTAATGTAAAATGCCAAACTTTATACTTTATAAAAAGTTCAGTTTCTCGATAAAAGGTACTTATAAACAAAATTATTCACGAAGATCAGTTTCTCTGTCGTGATCCAAATGATAATAAACTTTTCTTTGGGAATTTTTTCTATATCCATATATGACTTCCACCTTTTTAATATGGAATCACACTTGGCCCAGCTGCTTTCAGGAATGTTTGCAGTTTCTGTTTGAATAAGAGCTACCACAATTGAACTTGAGGTTGGAGAAGTATTATTTCTTCGAACTGCTGACTTAATCTGATGCCATATATGTTCAATTCGGTTAAACATACAGTGATAAGGAGGGAGTCTGAGCACCGTATGTCCCAAGCTTTAAGTCAATGAATCACAAAAATATATTTTTTTTATCGAATAACTGCGTAAAACTTCTAGTAACTGTTTTTTGTGTTCTTTTCCTCATAGTACATATCATTATTTTACATATATTCTTGTATAGTGGCTTTGGTGTCATTTGAACATGGTGATTTAAATAGTCTCCGACTGTGGTAGCTCTAGCATTATCCATGACGATAATACTGTTGGGTGGAATATTTGGTATGAGTTTATTTTGGAACCAGTCTTCAAATAATTCGGGTGTATATCATCATGATAATCGACTAAAGAGTCCTTTATATTCTTTGCCGATAAAGACAACGCATTTGGTATAAAACCATTTTCGGTTCCTGCGTGAATTATTGTAATGCGTTTTCCTTTATTAGACGGCACATTAGTTTGGCACAAGTCAGAATGAGTCTACCCAACTTTTGTTTGGAATATCGTGTGTATCGAACCAAGTTTCATCCAAATACACTACTGTTCTGCCATATTCTCTGAATTCGTTTATTGCCAATAAATATTAAAATCTCCATTTCTTAAGGCGCACAGATTCCATTATGATTTTTCTGCTGCGAGTGAGTTTTTTGAATTTAAATCCATTTTGTAAAAGATATCTAATGTAGGCACAATTTGCTCTTTATACAAGGCATATATTGTTCTTCGAATTATATCTACATCACTGCCATCTAGTTTTCTTGAACCGCCAGAGCCTTTTCGTTTCTTTCTTTTTAAACACTGTGGAATACCGTGTTTTTGTTAAAGGAGCACTTTCTTGCACAGTTTGATCCTTGGACATTCCACTTTCCAGAAGGGAAGTATAAACATTTAATATAATTTGTTTCTCATGAGGGTGTAACATTTGTCGACTAGTGGTACTACGACCACCAGTTGAAGTACTCTCTTCAGGATGAGCCCATGGACGCCACATTTTTCACGACACAAAATAGACACAACTGACAAAACATAGTGTTAGGTAGGTTCTCAAACAGTCTTGTTTTCTATATCTGGTACGTAATTCATTTTCAACCGTAAATAGACCATTATCGCTATAATCTCGTTAATAGCCCATTAGTACTGAAATTCTGTTGGCCAGGTAGGTAAATTTCATTATTTACACACATTTAAACATATCCTTACCAAGGGTTCTGAATCAACATTACGAGATTTTTATTATCAAATAAATTTAAATACAAAACTGTCAACAAAAGCCAAAAATAATGGAGAGCCCACTATTATTAAAATACCAAACTATTTCATGAGATATTTTAATCCGGACGTGGGAATCTTTGAAGGGACACACACTTCTATTGCTTATCTATATTTCGAACAATAGGTAATAATGAGGGTCGTCGGCTAATATTTTGATTTACGACCTTCTTAAATTTCTGGTTCTACTTTACCGCCGTTAAAATTATTTTTTTTGGCGTACCTAAAGATGATGTAAGCTTCATGGGTATTTTATTTATGTTGGATCTCGCTTCGGCCAGAGCTCTCCGGATCTCTGACTGGTGACTACTCCGTGCTGATGAGGGCCAAAGGCAGAAACCGGTATGCGGATTGTTAGGCGGACCCGGTATAAATTAAACATAATCGAGCTTATCAGAAATCATTTGCAATCAATTTTCATTTTTATGGAAGTTTGCATAGATTTTCAAGTGAATATCATTCAACGTTCTGCGTGGTATTTGCCAGGAAAGTAGTTGTTTTTCACTTGGGGTCTGCCAATTGTTTCAATTTATATTGATTCCGTTGTGAAGATGACTTTGTGTTTTTATTTTCTTATATTGTTATTCTGTTTGTTGGAAGCCCATTAGATAATTTTCCCAAGTATTATCTATCGCCATCGTTTTTTTATTATCATATTCTTGTTCAGCGACATCAAAAACCCCTATTGCATCAATTTGGGTGAGATTGCTTCGAAATTCATTGAAATATTTCGAATTTGCATAAAACATTGTTTTTATTGTTTAAACAATTAATAAACAATCAGCGCAAAATATATTTTTTTAACTTTATCTGAAAAGTCATTTCTAACTTATAGAATGTTTTTGGAAAATATATGCCATCCTCCAGGATTCCGAAATAATGCATAATTTTAAGCTATTTTTACTCCACTAATAATAATATTGAACACATATACCTAATTCTGAAATCATAAACCCTCTTTTGGCTCTGCCATATTCCCGAGATACACCACATTCATTTCATATGGTCGTTTTACACAATACGGTTCAAACCCTGATACAAATATCTGCCAGGAACTCCAAGATGTATATGCATTTTTCACACTGGGATGATATATTTCGGACCATTCCGGATAGAAAATTTCCTCGCTCCCAGAAATGTATGCAAAGGCAGCGAATAAAATATGAAAATATAAAAGAGAGACCCCAATAAATGTGTATTTTCAGCTTCCTGCCATGCATCGACAGAATGTCACAGCCCGAATGAATGTTTCGTGATATCGGTTGTCTCTATATTTTAGTTGGTGATGAGATTTCCTGGAAAATATTGATTTCCACCTTATTTTTATCTTCGAGAGACTATAGATAAGAGGACGTGGTGAAAGTCTTTGAAATAATCAAATTTGATATTTTAACTAAAATGGATTTTAGGAGAGCATAAGAATTTACAAAATAAAAAAAGGTGTGCATAGGCCACGCTTGTGCGCACATTGAGATGAAAATATATTTTTTAAGTTCTTAGTCCAGAATGTTGTCTCAACTAGGCACTATTTTTTCATTCTTGCTTACTTTATGAATCTAGACATGTATAGCTCTAGTAATTTATGATGGTAATGTGTTATTTCAGATAACATTTGAGTCAATAATGTATTATTATTGATTTATTTGTATTAATATTAATTTTTATATTGGGACATAAATTGCTGAATCATATTTTACAGTAGTGAATTATTTAATTATAATAACATAAAAACTACAATGTAGCGTTGTATAAATGTGCAAAATAGTAAAGGGGATCGAATTCACAGTGTGGCAACTGTAGAACAGTTATTTGACGATTCCTTGCCATTTCATCAATTATGTATTATAATGATAATGTCGTCATCTAATTTTGTATTCCACATATTTAATAAATTATGTACGATTTGAAAAGAAATTTTTTAGTATGCAGTGAAAAAACTCCTGACCTTTTTTGTCTAATTATCTTTGGTTATGGTCTGAAAGCACATGAAATGATTTGAGTATTTCTTATGACTATTCATATACGTTAATATATTTTATATCAATAATTAAGTACTGGCATATTTTAATTTTGAACTGCCCACTGCCATAAAGAGATAGTAACACGCTCCTGACCGTTTCTGACCTAAGGTTCAATTACTCTTTTTTTCCAAATACAGTATAGTCAATTAGCAAATATGTTTATTTTGAGTGAGTTTGGATAATTGAAACAAACTTTTAAATAATCCTTTATTTTTGAAATAATAAGCTCTACTCGACTTGATAAGCCGAATGAGGAGATTGGCAAAATAAAAGCAAGTCAAGCTCATGTATCTCTGAATATGCCCATCAATGTTCCATAGAATTCGCTAATAATAAATAAGACTGAAATAATCAATTTTTTTGTTGCTAAAAATAAATATCGAGAAACCATTTTTAATCATTATTTTTAGTCCTCTTTCAAATTCTGAAAAAATAAATCTTTTTATTCTTTATTTGTTCATTCAATAAACAATATGCTATAAACAAATAAATATCCGTATTATATTTTTTAGATACTGAAAAAACAATCATGTATGACTTTTTCAGGATTTTCTTAATTTTTTTTTATTTTATGCTTTTATTTAACTTACTTCGTTCGTGTGTCATTCTGTCATTCTTCCCGGCTCAAAATTTTTAATCAATTTTTGGAGCACTTGCCGACATCAGATTGAGCTGAAATTTGGCAGAAGTTCATAATTCCGGGGACAATGCATTATGAAATTTTTGTTAGAAAAAAAACAAAATGACGGCTCCAAGATGGGGAAAAATTTTTGATTATGGTACGTTGTGATTGTGAATTTTTGTAAAATTTCAAAAGTTCAAGATGGCGGCTCCAAAATGGTTTTGTGATTATGGTCCGATTCAATTCAACATTTGTATGTGGGAGTTTTCAGGGTCGAAGATTACGAATTTCTCTTAAAAATTCATAAAATCAAAATGGCGGCTCCAAGATGGCCGATGATCTCTGTGCTTATGGTCCGATTCTATTCAAAATTAGTTTGGAGGGGTTTTCGGGGTCGGAGATTATGAATTTTTCATCAACATTCTCAAGTTCAAGATGGCGGGCGAGTTTTGTATTTCGCTTTTGTATTCGAACCGAAAACTTTGCGCGACAAGCTTTTGAATCTATAACTCACGGAATAACCTACGTCACACATCAAAAGCAATTATTTCCTACTTTTTAGTGCATTTGAATAAAAGCTTGTCTTTTAAAAGGTTTTTTATCAATTATTTTTTTTCTAATGTCAAATATTCTTATGTTTTTGGGCTTGCAATTTTTTTAAAAGCTCAATTTATTTATTTTTAATATCCAATAAAAAAGAGTCGAAGTATCCTTGTCGTATTGCTTATAGTTCACAAGTTATTTGCACTGCAATGATAAATAACAAAAAATGGCAAGGTTAAAAATATGAGAATATTTGAAATTATATAGAGAAAAAAAAACAAAAATCATACATACTTGTTTTTGTTATTTAAAAAAATATAGTACGGATATTCATCTGTTCATAACAAATTGTTTATTAAATAAACAATTGAAAAATAAACAAAGACATATTTATTTCAGAATTTGAAAGAGCACTAGGAATAATGATTCAAAAATGGTTCTTTAATATTAGTTTTTATCAACGAAAAAAAGTGTTTTTTTCTTTGATGTTTCGATTGTTTCATTTTATAATCACTGAAAACTATATTTTTTTTATTTTCTACTCCATTTGTTTAAAAAATTGTTATAAAGAAACGCATTGTTTATGATATTATAATTTTTCTTAGAATTTGACCACGGATAAAAATTATGATTTTTGAGAAAAAAATCGTTTTAAAAAAGGGCTATTGTTATTTTACAATACAAAGACGCATCTTGTTTTCAGTATATTTAGATTTATGTGGTATATGTGTACTTTTTAATGTATCTATTCTGCACAACATATTCACTATTCCTGCAAAATATTATATTTTTTGGGTTTTAAAAATTCTTAAAAAAAAACTTTATATTGTAACCTCATACTTTTATCAACATTATATTATACCTCATCAAATTATCCTAATATAGTTATGTATTGTCATGTAATCCTTAGCATCATTTGTAATTGTTATTTTTAGAGTAGGAAAATTTCCCTTTCGACAAGCTCCTCTAGAGTTTTTTGGTATTACCCCCTTTTATTTTCCCTTTTACAACTCATTTATAAATTTTTATGTATATTGTATACCCCTTTTGGGAAAAATATAAATCATTATCATTATCATCATCAGAAGGTTTTTTTTCACGTATGATCGGAATTTGTGTGTTGAAATGTTCTGTATAACTTCATGTTGAATATTTTGCCATTACTTTGGGACAAGCTTTCATTTATTGTTGCATCAGCGGGAGATATTTTCCTGTAGATAAATGGGCGAGGACACGAAATTTTCAAAATATTTTTAATGTATTTTACATCTTGTAAAAAACTCTGTTGATAATTCTTTTTTTTTTAATGTTTTTAAAAAAAAGTCGGCAAAACTTCAAAGGGTTTTTTCTAGCCCCATTGCAAAATGTTGTGACCTAATCACCCTATCACCAATCCCACAGTTGACACCCTTCAATAAATTTTTGCAACGTTGCCAAAATTTTCAAATCTTACATTGCGAATAGTGTTCTGATTTTTTGACATTTATATTTTAAAAAGTAGGCAACATTGCCGTTTAACGTCACAATAACCGATTACCCCTTTTTGGCGTTGGTGTTACTTCACAAAGAGCGCCAATATTAGTAGCTTCAAAATATGCTGTTTTAAAAAAAACGAATGGAAATTGCTTTAATTGTAATTTGACAAAAAAAAATTTTGGGGGAAATTTTCATATGTGTTATTTTTTTTTAAAGATTTTTAAAAAGCGATAATATTTCCCCGTGTCCTCGTTTCATTTCAATGAATATATCTCGAACCAAAAAAACCCACATACATTACATAACCACAAAAATTTTTCAATTGGGGGGTAAAGGCTGATCGAGAATTAAAATGCATGCCCGAATCCAAACAGAAATTACATTTCAATTCTGATAAATCTTTTTTTTTGTAGGTTTTTTAAAAAAGAGCTCCATCGCGCAGAAATTCACAAAACAGCAGATGGGGGCATATTTGAGCGAAGATTCAAGATAAGGAAGTTAAAATAATCTCAACCGCTAGGAGAATGCGAAAGCATGAAAAAAGTTTTTGAGGGATGGATGCGATTTTTCTAACAGACTAGAAGGTGAACTGATGATTCTAATTTGAATAATAATTTGTTTTAACAAAAGGGTTTTCATCTCAGAAAGTGTGTTATTTTCGATTATGCAGGTTATGAAGTTCATTATAAAAAAAAGAGTCCCGGGGGAAAAAAAGGGAATATTTTTTTGGTCCATTATTCCAGTGTGGTGGGGGTTTTGGGGGAAAAAATACCAAAATTTAAATAATTATTGATCTTCTAATGAACTGGTTACTACAACAAATTTTCACCATTCTTCATGCTACTTCATACACTATTACGGAGTTTCATTACAATCATAAATTTACCAAAAAAATTTCTTTTTATTTTCCCATTTTAACTTTCAAATACAATTTTTTTCAAAATGGGGGCTGATCAAGCCGACTCATTTATAAAAATGATGTCAGCTACGCCGATTGAATTTTACTTTGATTTTCCAGACCCTTTTTCTTCTTCAGTTAACGACATGAAGATGTATTATAACCAATTATTTGTTTTTTTTTCCCCCTACTGAATAAACGAGTTCCACTATTTTATTAGCTTTGATTCGATTGTCAAAACCCAATATCAGGGAAATATTTGTAGTACCCCATTTTATGACATAGTCTAACCTGTATTAATTAAAATGTTCACCTTTCACAAGTCCGGAACTTTTTGGGAAATTTTTCCGGTGAATCTATAGAGGTAAATTAATTGATTGATTTTTTTTGTGGGGGTTATCTAATGCAAAAAAGATACAAGCACACAAAATTTTGGGAGAAAAACCATTCGAAATGTGTAGGGAATTTAAAGGCCCTAGTTCAGCAGTGCAGTACAAGATGCCCCAGAAGAACCCATGCTACTATTGGAAGAGAAGGAAGACATACAGAAATGTAAAAAAATTTGGCCCTTTCCATTTAAGTTATAATATTTTTGCTTCTTCGAGTTTCACTGTGCCATTAAATTGTAAATTGCGAGTGGGCCCAAAGAAAACCTGTGAGTTATTCAAAAATTATTTAATTTTATGATGGACTTCATTTCATTTGCTTCCATAGCCCACTCCGCAAAATTGCTGAACTTTGAACGGCGTTTTAGAGCTAATCTACTGATAAAAAAGTCGGGTTAATTTTTGCGTAAAAAATCCTAAATTTTGGTTAGATACATAAAGTAGTTTTATATTTTTTTTATTAATGACTTTTTGGGGGCATTTACTGAAGATGAATTTCAATTCTGGGGAAAAATTGACGATAAATGAACTTTGCTTAAAAAAATAAGAGAAATTTGAAGCGGTGTTCAAAACATATTTGTATCGATATTTATAATAAAACTAGTAGCGTGATGAACTCTGGTATAAAAAGTTTGGGCAAATTTTAAAAAAAAAATATATAAAAAATTGTAGTAAAACGTTCAAATTTTTAATCCTTTAAATTTCCATAAAACCTTTTTTTCTATTATTTTTTTTAAATTTAAACAAATAAACCTATTTTCAAAAATTTTTTTTTTAAAATCTTTTACGGTAGAGTATGTCACGTGACCCCCCCCAGTAAAGGGCCCTTTCTTTATCTTTTTTAAAAACTTTTTTAACATCGTTCTATGGGCATTCTGCCATTCTTTTTTGGTTAAAAAATTTTTAATAAATTTTGGACACTTCCGACACCCCATTGAGCTAAAGGCGGTTTTCTAATTCCGGTAAAATGTTATGAAATTTTTTGGGAAAAAAAAAAAAATGGGGGCCAAGATGGCGGACGAGTTTTATTATGGTACGATTGGTTTAAAAAAAAGGTAGGGGGTTTTTTGGGGGCGGAGATTGTGAATTTTGTAAAAAATTTTAAAAAATTTAAGATGGGGACAATTTTTTTGGGGAAAGGTCCGATTAATTTTGGTTTGTGGGGTTTTGGGGTCGTAGATTATGATTTTTTTTTTAAAAAAATTTTTAAAAAATTTTAAAATTGGGGGCCCCAAAAAGGGGGAAGATTTTTTTGATTTGGTCCGATTCTATTGAAAAAATTTTTATGAGGGGGGGTTTTTGTAGTCGGAGATTAATGAATTTATTCTCAAAATTTATGAAATTAAAAAGGCGGCTCTTGGAATTATTGTTGAAAAAACAAGAGGGGGCCCCTTTCCCAAATGGCGGACGAGATTGAGGTTTATGGTCCGATTCGATTCAAAAAATTTGGGATGTGGGGTTTTTAGGGCCAAAGATCATGAATTTTTTAGTCAAAATTTATAAAATCAAACTGGAGGCTCCCGGATGGCCGATGATCTCAGGGTTTTAATTTAGTCGAAGATTATTGATTTTTTGTTGAAATTCATAAATTGAAGGTATCAACCCCGAAGATGGCGGATGAGTTAATCTTCAGATGGTCTCCTCTTGAAGGACTAGATAGCCCCAGGACTCAAAAAATAACGATGCTTCCCAAAAAAAAATGCCTAGTTTAAAAAGGGGTACCTTTCTAGAAAACAATAAAAAAAATGATCAAAAAAAAAATTTTTTTTTTGAAGGCAAGTTTTATTGAAATGAGAAAAAAATTGTTTTGGGATTGTGATTTATTCCGTGAGTTATAGATTCAAAAGCTTGTCGCTTTTATTCGAACTAAAACTCACGGAATAACCTATGAAAAACACATTCCAAAGCAATTATTTTTTACTTTTTAGTGCATTTGAATGAAATCTTGTCCTTGGAAAGGTATTATATTATTAATAAAAGTTTTTCCATAGGATGGCAATTTTTTTAAGAACACTGTATATATATTTGATTTATCTTTTTTTTCATAATGATTGGAAACAATTTTCAAGTCCCGATGGTAGAAGGTGGATATCAATAAAAAATTGTTTTTCAACTAATAATGGCCATAAAGTGATCTTTTTGTACACAAAGGCGTTCCTTATATTAGTCAAGGAATTTTTGGATACATTTTCTTTTTGGATAAACCAAAAATTTTAGTGAAAAAAAGAATGAGAAAAGTACTCACATTCTGTGCGGACTCCACCGTATAGATTTCCATGGATAATGGGGGGTCCCCCCAGTAACTTCCAAATGGGAGGGGGACTTCCTATTCGTCTTTTGCAAAAAGTAACACAAAAATAATACCAGCAGAATTCCACTGATCATCGCTCGAAATACAAAGTTACTTAAAAACATATAGTAGTTCAAGAATCAAGGTATACATTAGTTCAACCATCTATGAGGAAATTGGCTTTTTTTAGGTAGATTTCAATAGAAATACTACCCTCATTTTCAACAAATTTTGATACATCTTCACCGGATCATGGTTCCCAAAACCCAAAAAAAAATACCATCAGTTGAAATGTTAATATATATACAGTGTGACCCTTTTAAAAAGGGAAACCCCCCCCAAAAAAATACGCTTTTTTCAGTCATTTGAAAATTTTTTTTTTTGAAAATTAAGCATAAAAAAACTGTATCTTGACACAATTTTCATAAATTTAGTTTCATTTTAAGGCACTTTTATGGTTTTTTTTTTGCTAAAAAAGGCAAGTTTATTAGGAAAATTTTTTTTTTTGAACTTTGACTACACCACTGGGTTTTGAAGTCGTTATTAATGAAAACCAGGGAAAAATTTTTTAAAAAAAAATTGGTTAACAACAAAGTTAAAAAACTTTAATTTTGGAAACAAAATTTGATATTAATTTTCATTTAGATTATAGACATTTGAAATCTGGCAACACTCCGATACAAAGTAGAACACCAGTGAATTTGTCAGCAAAAAAAAGAAGTCAATAGCTCATTCCGTTCTACAGTTATAACTCCTGAAAGTATGGTAATGTGAGCGATTCCTGGTGGAAGCGATTTTGTAATAAAATCTAACTACGCCAATTTGGGTTTGTGAATTATATTCCCCTTTAAAAACACTTATTCAAGTTTAGGTTATAAGTGTATTCGAAAATAACAGAAAATTAAAAAAAATTATTTTGTTTTGCAGTTTTCAATAGCCGATAAAAACGAAATGAACCGAATCAAGTTTTATAGTATCAAAATTATTTATTCAATAATAAAACAGAAAGCAGGATAAAAAAAAAGTTCCTTTTTATTCCAAAAATCAACTCAAACAAGCTTTGAGAAGGTATCAATAATTTTTGGGAAAACTGAACTAATAATTGGGCATAGGTATTGTAATTTAAAACAATACTTTTGGCTGTGATTTAGACACCACAAATCGCCTTCCATTCCATATTTTCAGTAGTTATAACTGTTGAACGGAATGAGCTATCGACTTCGGGTTTTCGCTGTAAGAATTCACTTTTTGCTCTACTTTGTATCGGCAGTGTTGCCAAATTTCAAATATGTCTGCAATGTAAATTAAAAAAATTTTAATCAAATACTTTGTTTCCAAAATTAAAGTTGTTGTAACTTCGTTGTTAACCAATATTTTTTTGAAATTTTGATGGTTTCCAGTTATAACGACTACGAATCCAGTAGTGTAGTCAAATTTGGGAAAAAAAAATTTTTTAATAAACTTTTTCCGTTTTTGACAAAAAAAAAAACCCTAGAGTGCCGGGGAAAAAACAAAGTTATGAAAATTTGTGTCAAGATACAAAAATTTTTTGAGATTGACTGAAAAAAGCGATTCTACGGAGTGGTTCCATTTTAAATGGGTCACACTGTATATATATACAGGGTGAGTCATAATAAGACCACAAACTCTTTACTACAGATTCCTCACCTCATTTCGAGGTGGAAAAATTTATCAAGATATGTCCTAAAAAGCATCCCTTTTGAGTAAGGTGGGGGTTGAAAATACGAAAAAATTAGATTTAAATGGTTTTTTTCCCAAAAATTCCCGAAGGAAAAAAATTTGAAACTTGGTACACTAATCAAGGTTAATCAACGTGCTAATTTAAAAAATGATTTTTTTTTTTCGTAAACCAGTGGCGTAGTTACGATGGTATGAGGTCTATGTTCCTTCATATTTTCTTGGGACAAGTGAATGGACAAATGAGGGGTTACAATTTTTTTCGGCTCATCGATACTCAACCTGAAAGTCAAAATTTTAGTGTGTGGGGTTTTTTGGGGATAATTTAGAAAAAAAATTTAAAATGTCCTTTAAAACATATTTTTATGTGCAATAATCGCATAATGCTAATTTCAAATATATCGGAATATGTGTCAACCCTTTTTTGATGTT